>WNGS01164858.1:62237061-62258547 GCA_020271785.1 Procambarus virginalis
TTTACTTATGTTATTTTGACAAACTAAACTAACTCAGTAAATATCCGTCTCCGTGGTGTAGTGGTAAGACACTCGCCTGGCGTTCCGCGAGCGCTATTGTCATGGGTTCGTACTCCTGGCCGGGAGATTTACTGGGCGCAATTCCTTAACTGTAGCCTCTGTTTAACGCAACAGTAAAATGTGTACTTGGATGAAAAAAAACGATTCTTCGCGGCGGGGATCGTATTCCAGGGACCTGCCCGAAAGCTACGCGTACTAGTGGCTTACAAGAATGTAACAATTCTTGTATATATCTCAAAAAAAAAAACCTAACCTAATCTTCCTAGGCCTAATACACGATATCTGAGGCCTAATATAGTAAATATGTGTGTGCTATACTAGGCCTAGGAATATTTCAGTTTGTATTTTAGCTTCGTTTATTTAAATGATTTCCTACTGATCAGTATACTACTAACAAAAAGCTAAGAACGTATGAATTCTGACTATTGACGACCGTCACAATAGGTACTATCTAAACAAGAGGATGGGTTGCCATATTACATTATATACATAATATACATTAGCAGGGGTTGCAAATATATACCTAATTACATGTATATTTGTGTTAGACGATACCTGCGCTTGTGTAGGTAATAGACGGTGACGCCCAGAGCCAGGCAGACAGCCAGGGTGATGAAGGTGGCAGCCACGTTGTGAGGGCTGACACTACTCAAGATACTGTGGCTGATGGCTCCAGTGGACGTTATTAACACCATGTGTGACTTGGCCGAATTCAATTCTGAAAATAAAAACAATTTCATTATTACATGATATTGTTGAATCGTCTCTCATGCCAAGTGATATGTGATCTTGAATAAAACTTTACAATGTTCAGTTGCTTTTTGGAAGACAGCCCAACCCAAGCTTGACATCAGGATGACGTTTCTGCCTTTCAAGTGGATCCTTCATGAGCGTCCATCCAGCACGGGCTCAAGCCTGATCACTTGTCGTTCATTTCATGTGTTACTTATTCTCTGCGTTTGGAAAATAATTAATTCATATTAACGGCAGGTACTTACGACAACAGGAAACAATTATACAGTATTTCAATATTTAATTGCCAACAACTTCAGATATACTCTAAACTTTCAAGTTTCCATTATATTATTAATTATACATCTTTATTCTTGATATATGTCTTCTAACATAATTTTATCATTTTGTTATATTACGAAGCAACTGGGTTCCTCTTTGACATTTGTATTTACAAAATTGCTTCTTGCAAGATGAAAAACGGTTTCGGTTTAAATATAAACATTTTAATAGCTATTAGTAAATTATTAACAATATATTTAGCATAAGTACAAATAAATCCGTTTGATATTGTGGAAGCCTAGTGTTCATTCAACATACCTTGTTCAAATTTAATTTTGAAGACTTCTGATGCTGTTTTATAGTCTCCATTTTCATTAACAGCAGTGAAATACACATGAAAATGTCCATCATCCATTTTTGTAGCATAGCCTGAGACATGTTGGTTGGCAGGAGTGTTCAAGAACTCCTTCAAGAGCTCCACCACACTAGCAAGGGGAAGTGTGCCATTGTGGCTTATTGTCATTTCAGCTCCTGCAACCATAATATCATTACCATATTGTGTGTTCATTAAATATGAATCTACTGAACAAATTTACTAGCATGTCCACAGCCTTGCAAGAGCCATTTTGGTTGGTAAATCCATGTTGGGGTGATAACGGTGTAGAGAAACATCAAGTTTAAAGTTGACTAATTCAAGTATCAGTGTGCCGGTGTTCTACCCTTCTCTGCCCCTGTGTGTGTGTCAGTGTTCTGGTGTTCTACCCTTCCCTGCCCCTGTGTGTATCAGTGTTCAGGTGTTCTACCCTTCTCTGCCCCTGTGTGTGTTAGTGTTCAGGTGTTCTACCCTTCCCTGCCCCTGTGTGTGTCAGTGTTCTGGTGTTCTACCCTTCCCTGCCCCTGTGTGTGTTAGTGTTCAGGTGTTCTACCCTTCCCTGCCCCTGTGTGTGTTAGTGTTCAGGTGTTCTACCCTTCCCTGCCCTTGTGTGTCAAGTGATCTCACGTTGTCATATTCTTAATATTTAACCATTTAACTATTTCAGTGAACTTAGTACCTACTTCCCTAATATTAAGGATATCACTGAACTATTAATAAGCAATACCATAAAGAAGTAACAATAGGAGTGCAACTCTAAATTCATCTTGTAGTTATGTAGTTAAGGTAAATTATTAAATGGGATAATGTAGCCATATCTATAAAATTATCAAAAGTTAAGCTAGATGTATAGTTTTACATTAGTACCGAAATTATAGTTGCAAACAAATACTACAGAGAAGAAAGGCCTCGCGTGAGCTCTTACCACACACAGGACAGCAGAAGCCTGTCATCTTTTTTGGGTTGTCACACTGAGGTTGTACACACTTGCTGGACATGATGCGGCAGATGACGGAGGCAGCAGCCTCAATGCCACACAAACAACCTGTTATATCCATACAGTACCCAGGACTTTCCACATATAGAGGAGCATTATCACTACTTGAAGAGACGCCAACAAACCTAAATTTTCCCTCTGTGGTTCTGGTAAATGCTGCAAACTCTGAAGTGGTGAAATTCTGTCAGAATTAGAAGCTCTTATCAGGATCATGCTAATCAAATATACTGTATAATTATATTTATTCATGGAATTTAATGTTAAGGACTATTTAAATTGAGCTAAAGTTCAAACTTGCATCAAAACGAATTTCCACCCACGCCAAGGCTGGTGCCTTGGCGTGGCGAGATTGGTGCCTGGGCGTGGTGAGGCCTGGGAGTGGCGAGGCCGGTGCCTTGCAATAATTTCGAGGCTCAACGTCCCCGCGGCCCGGTCGTCGACCAGGCCTCCTGGTTGCCGGACTGGTCAACCAGGCTGTTGGACGCGGCTGCTTGCAGCCTGACGTATGAATCACAGCCTGGTTGATCGGGTACCAGAGTGTTTTAATTATCCACAGAGGAGTTGAGATTTGTTTATGACGCTCCTCTTCTGGCCTGAGGTGAGACAAAAACTCTCTCCTCTGGCCTATGATCAACAGTGTGTTTGCCGTATATGGAAACTCGTACGTACTTCGTTTTCCTTTATCTGATGAACTGAGTTTGTTCATGTGCTGCAGACTATTGGGCAAAACCAAAATCTTTAGTGGGGAAATAGGAGTAAAACAGGAGATCAGTGTAAGTAATCATCAAAAGAAGGCGCAAGCCGGGGAGACTGTGTAGCTCTAAAGTTGCAGGATATTCAGGAGATACAGTCTGGGCCCACCGACTTGTCTGGCTGGATTGTTTCCTCAATGACCCACTTGATCCAATCAAGTGGGCACTGAAGGGCTGTTGTAGCATCAGACTCCTGAATGGAGGCATGCACATAATATCCCAGTTATCTGTGGGCTTTTTTAGTTTACTTGATTGGGTTCCGTGACTGGAAATCAGAATTATGAGTCTACTTTCGTTGGAATGTTCAATGTCCAGGTATCCTAAGTTTGCCTCTTATAAATAGTGCACGCACTGGAAGCTTGCACTGCCTGCAAGTCTGTTGCGTAGCTCATGACCATGTAATGTAAGATTAGCTCCTCTCACAGTGTTCAAAAGAGAACTTGATAAACATCTTCAGAGAATACCTGATCAACCAGGCTGTGACTCATACGTCAGGTTGCGAGCAGCCGCGTCGTACAGTCTGGATGACCAGACCACTAATCACGGGGCCTGGTCGGAGACCGGGCCGCGGGGACGTTGATCTTTGGAATCATCTGTAGCGAGTAATCCTTATACTCGCTCCATTATCTCATTATCTTAATGCATTACTAATCACACAAGCTACAATCCTTTCCCCAATTACAGGTAATACTCTTCTCACCTTGTTGGAGGGAGCTGAGGTGTAATCACCATATAACCCAGCGATGTGAGAACAGCAAACCAGTACAATCTCCAGTCAAGAATGTAGTACTCGGCGTAGGCAGTTCTAATCGACCCAAGACGCTACAGCTTCGACACAGAGCAGACAGCAGACTATGACCGCATCCAGCTACAACGCTCTCGCTCCCCGAGTTCAGACACTCGCAATTCCCAATCGAGCCGCCACGCTCTCCTGCATAGAGCTCCACGGCTCCGGCCTCACTCAGCTCTCTGCTCTGCTCCAGGCTTCGTCTCAACGTCTACGACACTGCTGTATCCAGGACTACTAAATAAATATGAAACTCACTAAAACACTGTGTATCTAATGAACCCAACAACGTAACATAATCGTACGTTACATTGGTGACCCCGGAGAGTTTCGACGATACCCAGCAACGATGGACTACAACATGGATTCTCACTAGACCTTCACTCCTGCTGTTGCTTGCTGTGGATCACCTCGTGCCACCTGTCACAGAACGCTGCCAACACCCTCGCCACAGCTATGATTTTCACCGCGATCGTCTTTGCATTTTCATCAACTACAGCTTCCTGCACAGCAAGCGTTACTTACTCATCTGACAGTTTCATCAGCAACTACATTATGTGGGATCTACAGCCTGTCCTGCCGACTCTCCGTCGCTGCCAGGGCACTGCTTGTTCTACAGGGACTCCCACGACAGCTGCTCTTTCGTCAGATTCATCTACACGTACACTGCATTCTGATACTCTGCCGACTCAAGCATCTTGGACCTACAGCTTGCGTTTCCGACTCTTCGTCGCCTCCAGGACAATTCAGCTCTAGCAGTGATTCCCTCGTTGTCCTAACTACGTGCCTACATTACCTCCTATTGTCTGGTGCCCGAGCCCATCCGCCCCGGATCTAAATGCTCCACCAGCGACCCAAGGACGCAACAATCATGCACATTCTTCTCTCCTGCAACATCGAGCTTGTCCACACACTGCCTGCATCTTTTGGTACCGGACTACATGTTCCACAACGACCACGTATTTTTTGTTATATTGTTTTCTTCCATTCCCTGGCAGGGGGAGTCCTGTAGCGAGTAATCCTTATACTCGCTCCATTATCTTATTATCTTAATGCATTACTAATCACACAAGCTACAATCCTTTCCCCAATTACAGGTAATACTCTTCTCACCTTGTTGGAGGGAGCTGAGGTGTAATCACCATATAACCCAGCGATGTGAGAACAGCAAACCAGTACAATCTCCAGTCAAGAATGTAGTACTCGGCGTAGGCAGTTCTAATCGACCCAAGACGCTACAGCTTCGACACAGAGCAGACAGCAGACTACGACCGCATCCAGCTACAACGCTCTCGCTCCCCGAGTTCAGACACTTGCAATTCCCAATCGAGCCGCCACGCTCTCCTGCATAGAGCTCCACGACTCCGGCCTCACTCAGCTCTCTGCTCTGCTCCAGGCTTCATCTCAACGTCTACGACACTGCTGTATCCAGGACTACTAAATAAATATGAAACTCACTAAACACTGTGTATCTAATGAACCCAACAACGTAACATAATCGTACGTTACACATCAAAAGGTAAACGAAAGGTAAGGTCCATCACAACTGTAAACTGCTTACCATACACAACATAATCGTTCAGTTCCTGAGCCCACTATTTACGAATAGACTATATTTTGACCCACTATATTTTGAATAGACAGTTGATGTTAACAATCTTTGTAACTAGCTGAACAATCTTGCAGCTAGCTTAACTACACGTACACCGGGATACAGATGCTGAGCCTGTTCGGTGCTCGCTACCTCCACACTGCAACTCTCAGGATGGGTCTGATGGACATCATAAAAGAACTAACCTTATTACCAATAGAAAGGTTGCTAACGGAGATGGCTGGAGGTGAGAGATGGACCCTGTACAGGGACCCGCTGGTGTGGGTGAAGACAGCGCTGTCTCGGGTGCAGGGGACGCGGTTAATGTGAGGCACTGGGGAGGAGGACGGGTCCGGGAAGCCTGGGTCCGCCCAGGACTCCGGGTCCCACCAGTGGTCAGGCCCGCGGTGAGTCCAAGTCGCATCTTATATTTACATAAAACAGAACATGCACTTTAATTAATAAAGTACTTAGTAAGATCTATAATTATGTTTATATTTAAGTATTTGAGTAGTATAGTTAAGTAAATATGTGAACATAATTTATATACCTTTTAAACATTTATGTTAAGGTATCCAAAATCCGTTAATATGTAATGTATACAGATATATAAATCTGAGTAACACCTTTGATCATCAGTTGGCCCATTTCGTTTACTGGTTCTCTATGTTGATGAGTTACACGACCACACACTGAACCATTACATCTTCTAAACTGTATGGCTGAAGTTACGATATAGAAGCACAAGCTTCCTGAGTACAGGTAAACAGTCCACTCTGGTCGGTTGTAGCATGACCCTCACGCTGCGAGGGTCATGCGATACCTTGTATATACTCGCACACACACAGTGGCGCCGGTTAAATGGGATTCTTGTAATATGCTGTACTTACTATATTAACCTGCAATGTTAAATGGGATTCTTGTAATGTTATTTGTGTATTTGACTCACTGAATTTGTGCGCCCCTTGAGGGACTTGAAGTAGAGGGGGTAGAAATAGCCTAAGCTACTCTATCTCTTTGAGATGTATTTCTTGCTTATCTCAATAAACATACTTGAACTTGAACTTGAACTTGGGGCCGGTGGCTGTGTGGATAGCGCGCTTCCTGTGGCCCGGGTTCGATTCCCGGCGCCGGCGAGAATCCGATGGGCAGAGTTTCTTTCACCCTGATGCCCCTGTTACCTAGCAGTAAATAGGCTGCTTCCTAGAGGGTGTGTGTGGGGGGGGGAATAGTAGTTAGTAACAGTTGATTGACAGTTGAGAGGCGGGCCGAAAGAGCAGAGCTCAACCCCCGTAAACACAACTAGGTAAATACATCCACACACAGGTCCTCGCAGCTCAGCGAGGTACCACACTGTGGTCGAAATTATTATTAATTATTATTATTCTAAGAAATAATTAGTTATTATTATTCTAAGAGCCTGGTCGAGACAAATAAATGGGCAGATGTTCTTTCGTCTGATGCCTCTGTTCATCTGATAAATAGGTACCTGGGAGTAAGACAGCTGCTGCGGGCTGCTTCCTGGCGTTGTGTGTGAGTGTGAGAGAGAGAGAAAAATATGTAGCAGATATGATAGAGGAATGAATGTCGAGAGTCAGTAAATTAGACAACCGACGGTTAGAATAGCGGGGTCCAAGAGCTAACAGCTTGATCCTACATGCAAAAACAGTAAATGCAAATAGTAAATACACGACCAGACAAAAATAGAAAATTCACGCACATACACGCTGCTCTCTCTCAGGTTATAGTTGAACAGTAAGGATACAATGCATAAGTACGACCTGTTGACAAACATGAAGGGGCGGTGGGAGTCATATTGCAAGAATGCAGTTTCATGTTGTAATGCAGATAATTTGTTGTAATGAACTTGAAACATAAATTAACCCGAGTGACCTGATTATCTCACGTGTCTACTGCACCTTGACAGTCATCCTTGGCAACGTGATCAAACACCATATTGGCTCCCTCTCCAAAGATGAGTTCGCCCTCCACAGGCAGCTCCATCGACCCGAGTGTTAACAGGTCCCCGAGAAACATCTGCATCATCCAATTTGTTTACATTAAAATACAATTTTTATAATAAAATGTTGAGATTAAATATAAATTATGAACGTATGAACGATTACCTTATTTAAACCCTGTATTTCAGAGCATGGACAATGTTACAGAAGTTGGTAGAGAGACTTTACCGAGGTGTGTGGATAGCGGTCAAGAACGGCTGCCTTGCCCGCACAGGGAAGGCGGCATCCCTGCCAGTTGTCCAGAGAATCCAGGTCCCACGTCCTCACCCATCGCTTCTGGACGGCTTCGCTCTCCCCAGCTGCTGGTGACACCGAAGGTTGAGATAGTGGTTGACACATTACATATAACTTGTTATTTCCGCGTATAATTAAAATGGCTGAGTACACAGGAAAGATATATGCATATATCTTTCACCCTATGAGGTGGGTATCTGCTGTGGAAAAGTAAATCTAATTGGTTTTTAATTACAGGGCCAATATGACTGAGGAGACCAAGATAGGAAACTTTCCACCTCCCAGTAGCTTTAGCAGCACCACGCCAAGCTGAGGGACAGCATAGTACTTTATCTGGAAGCAATGAATGGGAGGAATGCTGACTCCTTATTAACAACTATTGCTACAACCAGCTCCTTACTTCACTACATCAGCTACAACCAGCTCCTTACTTCACTACATCAGCTACAACCAGCTCCTTACTTCACTTCATCAGCTACAACTAATACTACAAAACTTCTTCCGTTGCCGCTGCCGCTGTAGTTACTGAGAAAATCAGTAGGAGCCATGAGGAGGAATCGAACCCGCACACTTGGTACTCCCGAGCTAGCGCCCTAGACGCCTAGTCCACCACACCATGACATCGTAAAAGCATCGCAACCAGGTGTGAGGAGATGTAGAATCTCCTCAGCTAGTTTTCCTAGTTTCTAGAATAGGCTAGTCGCTCTAGGGACTCTAGAAACTGAAGCTTTCAAATTTACATATACTTGTTGGGTGTCATATGAAAGCTTATGTTAAATGCTGTCAGTTAAAACTAATGAGAGGTCTGTGATTGCTCTGTAGAGAGAATTACAGCAAAATTTGCCTGTTCTGTGAAACAGAGAGGGTAGTATAACAAAAACCGTTAGAGGTGGAGGGGGGACAGTGGGGCGAACGCTGCCTCCCCCCCACCAAGGGAGACGTTGAGACGTTGTGTTAGGCCTCACCCTCCTTGTGACGTCACGCCACGCCACAGGCGAGGGGCCCGTGTGATTGGTCTAAGCACCCCTACTCCTATGCCGAGTTTTGGCGCGAAAAGCTGTCATTGGAAGCGGCACGAGGGACAGTGCCGGCTTCCTGCTGATTGGTCAAGACAAGGTAGGGGGAGAAATATGGGCATGTGAGCCTCTCTAGCCGCCAAGAGAGTTTAGTTTGAATTGGGCAGCCAGGGTGTGAGTGTCTAGGTGCGGGGTGGCGGGCCTGCCACCCCCACCACCGTTATCGCTCCTGTCGTTCTGTTTACTCATATTGCATGGCACTCCAGCCACCCTGGGTGTGTCGAAGCCCAAAATTGCGAGAAACTGGGACTTGGACTTTGAATTGCGCCCGACGTCGTCCATGGGGAGGTGACGCCGGCCAGTGTCACTCCTGTAACCCCAGTGTAAGAGCGAGTCATGCTCTGGTATGATGGGGTTGTTAGTGATTCCCCATCCAAGTGTGTATGGCACGCGGCCACCCAGGCCGCCCTCTGGCCACCCAGGCCGCCCTCTGGCCACCCGCCGGCCGCCCAGTCACCCACCCATGCGGCCCGGGCGGCCCGGCCCGGGCCACCCACCTTACACCGCGCGCGAGCTGCTCGGGTGGGGTGGGGTGGGGTGCTGTGACGTCACGCGCCACCCGTGGCCACCCTCCTGAAGGCCACGCAGTGGCCACATGTTGGCCACCACCTTTGGCCACCCCCTTGGCCACATTCCCAGGACAGCCTAGGCCACATCTTGTCGACGCACGAGGAGCAAGCTAAGTGTTGACAGCCAGGTGGTAAGGACCTGGGAAATGAGGAAATGTGTGGACGGAAACGTGAGTACTTTATCGGTGTCTCAGATTAGTGGAAATCATAGTAGAAAAGTTGTGTGAGCCCCTAGCCCGGCCAGGCTAGGGAAGTAGCTGAGACGCCCGTCTGTGGCATGCCCAGGTGACTGTGGGGCAGTACCTGGAGTGGGAAATTGTCACTGTAAATCACGTAGTGTTATAATTATATATCTGTAGATATATTGTTGTGTGTAGACTGACTGGAGTTTGGGACCAGTCAGTGTAGAGAAATCATCATATAAATGATCCAGTCTGGCGATTCTGTATAATCGTCCAGCCTTGGTTAGTGCCATGGTACCTCATTATGTAATTAGGCCAGGTTAGAGTTAATTAAGCAGGCCCGTGGGGCAGGGTTATTAGTGGATATCCTGAGGTCTGTATATGTCCTGGTGATTAATTTACATTGTTTATGTAAGGCATTTCCATGTGTTTCATTTGCATGATTGTTGTACTGTGTTGTGTGGTGAGTCAGTAGATGTGATCGCTGACTGATTGCCTAATGATGTCATTAGCATGGGGGGCATGCTGACGGTATCATTATGTGCAGGTTTGTGCAGTGTTATCAGGTATACGATATTACTGTCCTAGGAACTGTGTTGAGGATTTAAAGGGACCCTTTGAGTATTCAGGGAAATTCTCAGTCACTTAATGGGAGCGAGCAATTTGTTAATTTGCCTAATTATGGGAGAATTAGTGCCAGCTGTCCGCGTAGAGCGACGGTGTCTTATATTAACGTATATTGTCTTGCTGAAGCCACCGGGATCGGGCGATCTTTTGCAACGTTTGCAAGATTAGAGGGACAGTAAGATTGGTATACCTTGATTGTTGCAAAACCGTGTGTCATTACTGTGTGGGCATAGTAATTAACGAGTTGCAGTAGTCGCAACTGTATGTGGGCAGTGCTATTTTATGTTTTGCATGCCATTATATGTGTGACCTATGTAACCTTAGGGTTACTTTGTTTCTTTGAGTTGTGTGGAGTACTTAAGGATTCAGTGAGTTAATTAGGGGTAATTAACTGGATAAGGGGGTGCACACTTGAAGTTGTTGAATGAGTGAGTGCTGTTATGGGAGAACAGTGTTGAACTTGAGCTTGTGGGAATACGTGTCCGGTGCAATTAATTGTCCGTGTGACAATTAATTGACCACTCTAGCTAATTATGTAATTAGCATTCTCATCATGAATTCACGTAGTGGGAGAGGATCTGTCAGAGTCTGTCAGTGATAGTGCTAACGTCAGTTGCTCGAGACTAACTGCCTTTCAGGGTTGGGGCAATTAGTGGCTCATGATAATTAGTGGAGTAATTAACGTCTGGAGTCTTGAGGACTCAGATGACTCGGTAAAGCGAGGTCATGGGGTTAGCATAATACGTTATATTAATCATATTCTGTCTGGTGACAGTGGATTAAGTTGCACTCATTGTTAATTAGGGTAATTAACTCCTCTTCCGTGAATTCACAGTGTTTGATGAGACCTGCTTAGGCAGTGCGGAGTGAGACGTATTTATGTATGATTAATTATCGGTCCTGGTGACAGTTAATTAATTGCTCAAGGCTAATTAGGGTAATTAGCACTCATTAGTAAGTAAACGTAATTAGTGATACACAGACTGTTGAGAAGCCACCCACTTGGGGTAGGCTTAGTTAACGTAACTCAATTGGGATGTAATTAGTGGTCCGTTTGACCTTAATTAAGAATTACTCACTGAATACTTGCAAGGAGTCAAGTGTGATGTAATTTAAGAGTTTGAGTTATTGTGACAAGAGGACTTGTGTTAACGTAGAGTACTATCATGTTGTTGTCTAGAGTGAGACACTTGTTGTTATTAAAGTAGTACTTGTTGCTGACTGCTGTGATCAGTCAATTTCCATCATTATTCACATAATCAATGTTGCAATTGATTAAGGCAATTTCTTTTGGTTATCGTCTAGTGACGAGGGTAAAGTAACTTAGGGATGAGTGGAGCTGTGTCCCAGAATCCCACCTTGCCTGACTGTGTTCACTTTAGTTGTGATAGGGGGAGTCACTGTTAGACTACCCACCTGATTACGGGGGTCGCTCCTGTTGGACTGGAGGACCTTAAGCTTGTGATTAGAGTAGCTGCCACTAGGAAGTCGTGTCACTATTGATTGCTTGCTTGTGTCATCAGTGGAAGATTGTTCAGTTAGTTCATGTTGTCAGCCCGAAGTGTCAGCAGGATGGAGCCTGCTGTCATTTCTCGAGGGGCTGTTGAATAGCTGTGTTGCAAATGCCACTGGTTGGACTGTAACGTAATTAAATCACACGCTGTGGTGTAACTTAGTCTGTGATATTTTTCTTTGAGTTTGCAATATTGCGTCATCAGTGGGCACACCTGTGTTCAGGTTAGTTCAGTATGCAGCCACACAGCAAGGGTTGCTATTTAGCTGTTGGTTATGGTGCCACTGGATGGACATTAACGTAAAGATTAATTTGAGGAAGGGTGCTGGAGTTGCCAGTGAACCCATTAGTTATTGATGTCATTGAAAGGCTACTGATTTGATTGCATTGCAACCGCTATTGCAGGTGTAGACTGCACTGAGGCGTAGAACAGTTAGGAGGTTACTGGAGACGTGTTCCAGAACTCACTGTGTCATTTGTTGTAATTGTGATTATAGATCTGTTAGTTCTTGCTTGCGTGTTGATTCCTCTGTGGGCACGCTTATGTTCGAGTAACGTCATTGACATTCTTTTGTTTTAATGTAGTAGTCTAGTCTCTTGTTATAATAAATTGTTATTTGTTAACAGTCTTTGATGTCAACCTTCAACTATTCTGTACCACTCCCATTGTTCTGATATATATTTGATATTGTTGTTTTAAATCTTTGATATGACGGCTGCGCTCTTGGGAATTCGAATTCCAATTCATAGCGCCACACAACAAATATAAATTTGATTGTGAGAACCCGTCGGTTACCCTTTATTGGTTTTAACGTCATGTTTAACTAGGAGGAACCAGCGGCCTATTGTGGACAGGTTTTCACCCCTGCTGGTGGAAGCCTGGCGGTTTGCTCCCGCTTCTCCTTTTTCTACTGGACTCATGCTTAACTGCCAAGAGCAGCCTTTAAACTTGTAGTCCACCTCCTAAGGGAGGTAGGCGTAGAGAAAAATCTCACAGCAACCAGGGATTCCACTGAACCCTTTAGGATTTAATGATATTCTCATTGTATAGCAGTATGTATTAACCATATTCTATAGTCTAATTGTCCTTTACGACTATGTATGTGTGATGGTCCGGTTACATAAAGTACTATCTAAACAGGATGGGTTGATATATGCCTAGCTTTTGTATGTACTGTATATATACACAGGCTGCCTGTCTCGCGACAAAATTAATTAATTAAATCTATGTGAAAGACTGCTCTCAAAATACACAGGGAGTACGTATTTATCATACAATTTCTTTTGTCAAACAAAAAATGTTGTTGCTTTGGCAGATTCAGCTTCTTATAGGTAATTTTAATATAAATCATTTATAATTTTGACTCATCTTAACCTATTTAGCACTGTGATAAAAACTACCCAAATACTGTAATCTTCTTACTATATATTCAAGAGTTCTTACATTCTTGTACAGCCACAAGTCCTTCAGGCAAGTTCCGAAGGACTTGTACTATGATCCTCGGAATACGACCCGGAATTGTTTAACAAGGTACCCATTTTACTTTTGGTTAAACAGAGGCTACAGTTAAGGATTGACGCCCAGTCAGGATACGAACCCAGGACAAAGCGCCCGTGAAATGCCAAGCGAGTGTCTTAGCCACTACAACACGGGGACTGCCACTGGATCTGTTTGTTTAGTCTCGATCAACTTTTGCTTCTGCTAAGCGACCATACCTGAGAAGACGAGCACGCAGACAGTTGCAGCAGCAGCAGCAGCAGCAGTTAACATGTCGTGTTGACCGTTGTCACCCGCACACTGGCGACCGGCCCACGGCACCGAGCTCTGCCTCCCTGGGACCTCCCTCCAGCTGAGATATCAGCTTACCTTTGGATTCAGTTCCATAGTTGATTTAAATAATACAAAAACTTTTGCGTTTATTAATAATATATAATGACAATTATAATTAACCCAGAATATATCTGGCAAATACAGGAGAAGCGTTATTATCAGGTTGAGTCAAAATAATATATTTCAGAATACCGAGCGCTATATTGTACACCCTTTGAACGACTGTATGTAAACAGGTACTTTCTTTTGTTTTATACGCGTGAGAATCTAAGTGCAATATGTACATTATGACAATTAGGAATCAGCGCGCCAGCTCTCTCCCATTAGTGACACATAACGCCGGTCCGCCCCTCTATGCCTCTAGCATGACACAGGGTCGTCACACGATACATATGTATAGTACCTGGGAGTACCGTTCCCCCACATGTATAGTACCTGGGAGTACCGTTCCCCCCACATGTATAGTACCTGGGAGTACCGTTCCCCCCCACATGTATAGTACCTGGGAGTACCGTTCCCCCACATGTATAGTACCTGGGAGTACCGTTCCCCCCACATGTATAGTACCTGGGAGTACCGTTCCCCCCACATGTGTAGTACCTGGGAGTACCGTTCCCCCACATGTATAGTACCTGGGAGTACCGTTCCCCCCCACATGTATAGTACCTGGAAGTACCGTTCCCCCACATGTATAGTACCTGGAAGTACCGTTCCCCCACATGTATAGTACCTGGGAGTACCGTTCCCCCACATGTATAGTACCTGGGAGTACCGTTCCCCCACATGTATAGTACCTGGGAGTACCGTTCCCCCACATGTATAGTACCTGGAAGTACCGTTCCCCCACATGTATAGTACCTGGGAGTACCGTTCCCCTACATGTATAGTACCTGGGAGTACCGTTCCCCCACATGTATAGTACCTGGGAGTACCGTTCCCCCACATGTATAGTACCTGGGAGTACCGTTCCTCCCACATGTATAGTACCTGGGAGTTCCGTTCCTCCCACGTATAGTACCTGGGAGTTCCGTTCCTCCCACATGTATAGTACCTGGGAGTACCGTTCCCCCACATGTATAGTACCTGGGAGTACCGTTCCCCCACATGTATAGTACCTGGGAGTACCGTTCCTCCCACATGTATAGTACCTGGGAGTTCCGTTCCTCCCACATGTATAGTACCTGGGAGTTCCGTTCCTCCCACATGTATAGTACCTGGGAGTACCGTTCCCCCACATGTATAGTACCTGGGAGTACCGCTCCCCCACATGTATAGTACCTGGGAGTACCGTTCCCCCCACATGTATAGTACCTGGGAGTACCGTTCCCCCACATGTATAGTACCTGGGAGTACCGTTCCCCCCACATGTATAGTACCTGGGAGTACCGTTCCTCCCACATGTATAGTACCTGGGAGTACCGTTCCCCCCACATGTATAGTACCTGGGAGTACCGTTCCCCCCACATGTATAGTACCTGGGAGTACCGTTCCTCCCACATGTATAGTACCTGGGAGTACCGTTCCTCCCACATGTATAGTACCTGGGAGTACCGTTCCTCCCAAGCTCTTATTCACCTTACTGCGTGAAGCAACATCACAATGTGTGTGTTAAGACTATTTTGTACTCTTCACTTTGCATATGAGGATGACGCCAGGGACGACACTAGAGTGACACCCTTTCCAGTGCTTCCAGTGTCAGCTTTGTGTTCTCCTTGTCTGCGTCCCCCCCCCCCCTCATTGTTAGCGTTGAACTCTCCATCTCCCCCCCCCCCACGTGTCAGCGTTGCCATCTCCCCCCCCCCCCTGCATCAGTGTTGCAGTCTCCGCTCAAGGGCTGTGGGGAGGTGGGGGTGCAGAACACAGCCCTCCCACCCCCTACTGCCTGTCACAGGAGCAGTGGGTGCAGGAAGGCCGCACACATACCGTTACCCATCTGTCGTACACGCTGGCGAGTGACCGCAACAACTCCACGTACCTTTGTCGCTAGTCAAGTGTGACGAGACCCCCACTGCTGGACGACCCGCCTGACGCCTCTTCGGGGCCCGCCAGGTTCCTCCCTAGTCACTCTGGTCGACTCCACCGCGGGAGAAGCACCACCACTGTAGTTGTTCCAGGTGTGGCCTTGTGATAACTGTGGTGTAGTAAGATAACACGTGATAATTTATACGTGCACGAGGAGTAACGTGATGATTGGAAAACGTAATATCAGTGGTGTATTAGGATAACAACCGATAACTATTGATATGTTGTAGAACTGCAATTGATAACTGGGGTATTTATAAGGACACCCATTAATAACTGGCCTATATGAAGAACAAATGTTGATAATTATGGCATGTTGTAGAACAACAATTTATAACTAGTATGTTGTGCAAAAGCTTTTGGGAGTATGTTGAGTAACAGCCATTGATAACTGGTGTACAGCAACTAATAGCCAGAATGCGTATGGAACAGCAACTCATAACTAAGGTATCCTGAAAAAAACAGGCATTGATGACTGGTCTGTTGTGGAACTTCTTGATAACTGGTGTGTTGCAAAACAGTAATTGGTAACAGGTATATTGTGTAAAAGCTAATGACAAATGTTGTGGAACAGAAAATTATTACTATGGTGGA
This sequence comes from Procambarus virginalis, assembly GCA_020271785.1. Lineage (NCBI taxonomy): Eukaryota > Metazoa > Arthropoda > Malacostraca > Decapoda > Cambaridae > Procambarus > Procambarus virginalis. Next base: position 62,253,305 of record WNGS01164858.1, read on the forward strand.
ATATGAGGAGTGTGGCGGTGAGAACTGTTATATGACCGACACACGACAATGTGGAGGCACTACATCCGTTGGACGATGATCCATGCGCAGTTTCAACAAAAGTTTCGTCCAAAATCAAATGCGAAATCACTACGATAATTTGTAACGGTTTTCAAAGGATTGCAAAATATGTAGCCTATGAGCTGGAGCTGTAACCGCGGCACCACCGCACGGAGTGTCAACGGACCGTGAGAACCCTCACAACTAACTTCTGAATTCATGAAACTTTAGGCTGACTCAATGTCTATACTTTACCTACAAAAGGTTTTAATACGGGTGGGGAGGGTCGTGACGGGTGGGGAGAGTCGTGACGGGTGGGGAGGGTCGTGACGGGTGGGGAGGGTCGTGACGGGTGGCGCGGGTCGTGACGGGTGGCGAGGACCGTGACGGGTGGTGAGGGTCGTGACGGGTGGCGAGGGGTCGTGACGGGTGGGGAGGGTCGTGACGGGTGGGGAGAGTCGTGACGGGTGGAGAGGGTCGTGACGGGTGGGGAGGGTCGTGACGGGTGGGGAGGGTCTTGACGGGTGGCGCGGGTCGTGACGGGTGGCGCGGACCGTGACGGGTGGTGAGGGTCGTGACGGGTGGCGAGGGGTCGTGACGGGTGGTGAGGGTCGTGACGGGTGGCGAGGGTCGTGACGGGTGGCGAGGGGTCGTGACGGGTGGTGAGGGTCGTGACGGGTGGTGAGGGTCGTGACGGGTGGCGCGGGTCGTGACGGGTGGCGAGGGGTCGTGACGGGTGGCGAGGGGTCGTGACGGGTGGCGAGGGTCGTGACGGGTGGTGAGGGTCGTGACGGGTGGCGCGGGTCGTGACGGGTGGCGAGGGGTCGTGACGGGTGGCGAGGGGTCGTGACGGGTGGCGAGGGTCGTGACGGGTGGTGAGGGTCGTGACGGGTGGCGAGGGTCGTGACGGGTGGCGAGGGGTCGTGACGGGTGGCGAGGGTCGTGACGGGTGGTGAGGGTCGTGACGGGTGGTGAGGGTCGTGACGGGTGGTGAGGGTCGTGACGGGTGGCGAGGGTCGTGACGGGTGGTGAGGGTCGTGACGGGTGGTGAGGGTCGTGACGGGTGGTGAGGGTCGTGACGGGTGGCGAGGGTCGTGACGGGTGGCGAGGGTCGTGACGGGTGGCGAGGGTCGTGACGGGTGGTGAGGGTCGTGACGGGTGGCGAGGGGTCGTGACGGGTGGCGAGGGGTCGTGACGGGTGGCGAGGGGTCGTGACGGGTGGCGAGGGTCGTGACGGGTGGCGAGGGTCGTGACGGGTGGCGAGGGGTCGTGACGGGTGAGGAGGGTCGTGACGGGTGGCGAGGGTCGTGACGGGTGGCGAGGGGTCGTGACGGGTGGTGAGGGTCGTGACGGGTGGTGAGGGTCGTGACGGGTGGCGAGGGTCGTGACGGGTGGCGAGGGGTCGTGACGGGTGAGGAGGGTCGTGACGGGTGGCGAGGGTCGTGACGGGTGGTGAGGGTCGTGACGGGTGGTGAGGGTCGTGACGGGTGGCGAGGGTCGTGACGGGTGGTGAGGGTCGTGACGGGTGGTGAGGGTCGTGACGGGTGGCGAGGGTCGTGACGGGTGGCGAGGGTCGTGACGGGTGGCGAGGGTCGTGACGGGTGGAGAGGGTCGTGACGGGTGGCGAGGGTCGTGACGGGTGGCGAGGGTCGTGACGGGTGGCGAGGGTCGTGACGAACGCCTGAACAGGATGTCAATCATGTGACAGCCAAAGATGTCCTTTCATACAGTTAGATGGGAAACCACAAAGAAAAAATTCGGATAGTATGATTATTTATTTGACACTACATTTATAAAATTTATTAAACTTATGTTGTTGTTACTTGTTAAATATACATACATGTCTCTTCGTGATTGCAATATCATCGATTTTTTTCAATCCTATAATCCTGACAATTCTTCTTGTCTGAATGGGATCACATTATATTCTTGGATGAATGGCAACTGACGTACTTTCCTAATTGTATTCACCCAGTTGTCCTTTTGGGGGTTAAACTTTGGCCCCTTGTTCCCACCTTTCAGCCGTCAGTCAACTGATATGCAGGTTCCGGAACCTATTGGACTCTATCATACCCACATTTGAATGTGTATGAGGTCTACTTCCACCACATCACTTCCTAACGCATTCCATTTTGTTAACTACTCTTGACACTGAAAAAAATATTTCTAATGTCTGCTGCTCATTTGGGTAATAAGTTTCCATCTTATGTTCCTTTGTTCGTGTTCCCCCGTGGTTAATAGTTTGTCTTTAACATGTAAATTACTCAGCGAATTTTGTAGATGGTAATCATGTATCTCCTAACTCTTGTCTTCCAGTGACATGAGGGTTCAATTCCGATACTCATAACTCATACCACTCAGTACCGGAACTAGTCTGGTGGTATACCTCGAAACTTGGGCTTGTGTTATACGAGATATGGACTCTACACTGGAGCCGCATTATTCAGGATTGTCTAACATATGTGATATACACGGTGTTGAATGAATCCTTGCACAAGTTTCCAAAGGCAGTTCTTATCTTGGCCAACCTAGCAAATACCGTTGATGATATCCTTTTGATGCGAGCTTCAAGGGACTGGTTCGATGTGATATCGTCCCCCAGATCTTTCTCTCTACCAGATTCTTGAAGGATTTCGTCTCCCAATTTGCATGCATCTTGTATCCGGCCTCCTCCTCCTTACACTTATTTTCATTACACTTACGTGAGTTAAACTAGTACCAATTTGTTGGACTATTCGGTCTGATGTGAGACTACACTTGTGTATACATCCTGCTTGATGCTTACATCCTCTTCATTGTCATTCAAGCAGTTGGCGCCGCCAACGACATTAAAGTTGACAGGTCCAATAAGAATGAGGAATAGCATCCTCAGTACAACTTTGTTCCCCTATAATCAGATCGAGACCTTATGCCATTTAGGCAAAAGCACCAAGAATTTTCTCAAAGATCCGCGTTCTAAACTCTCTGATACGACCAGATCTTTACAGTCTCCGTGGTGTAGTGGTAAGACACTCGCCTGGCGTTCCGCGAGCGCTATGTCATGAGTTCGTATCCTGGCCGGGGAGGATTTACTGGGCGCAATTCCTTAACTGTAGCCTCTGTTTAACGCAACAGTAAAATGTGTACTTGGATGAAAAAACGATTCTTCGCGGCGGGGATCGTATTCCAGGGACCTGCCCGAAACGCTACGCGTACTAGTGGCTGTACAAGAATGTAACAACTCTTGTATATATCTCAAAAAAAAAAGATAACCAAGAACTACGAGAATCCTGTTTCAGCGCCTGTGAGGTATTCAAGAGGAAATACCTACTTAGTCTCAGTTCCCTCTAGTCATTCGAGGAATTTGTGGAGATTCACAACCTCTTACTGTACATTGTAATCAATAATAATTTGTAAGCAATTTATTTGATCTAATAAAGCATAAAACAAACAAGAAAAAAGTGATTTTAGAGTATAGTATTCATATGCCTTGAAGGAGCGTACAATTTTCCCTCGGGTGCTGATTATTCTTTTCTCTGATGTCCACGGGTCTTATCAATACAATCTCTCTCCCTCTTCCTGACTCCCTCTCAATCTCTCTCCTTTTCCTCTCTCCCCCTTCTCTCTCCATCTCCCTGTGGACCTTCCCTGAAATTTATACATTAAAATTTAGTCGGATTATATTCAAATGATGGAAGAGAGCTTTTAAGTGCGTCGTAGCATCTAAGGATTGCAAAAGGCGCTCAAAACACAAAATTTTTGTTCCGAAAGGGTCGTAGCCTGGTCATCACACACCCTCTCTGTGAAGGACGGCAGCAGAGTATGGAGATTCTCTAGGCGCTCGATCGTATGCTGTAAGCAGTGTGATGAAACTACTGAGTAATGAGGATCAAGTATAGCGAAGATAAAACATTTAATTTATTTATTTAGTTATAACTTTGTTTTACCCATTCCTTTACTCTCACCAACGCGGTTTAAAATGTTGCAACATGAAGTTGTATACCAAGCACTGTTTGGATATGAGGTCAAATGTATCTCACGTGCCTTAACTGTGACTGGGCCTCATTATCATTGACAATTTTAGTCATCGATTTCAACAATTCAGGACATGAAATTTGCCTGGTGTTCAAAGCCTATGCCACAAATTTATGTGCAAAATAAGCCCATGAAATTGATCACACATTATTATATCTGTACTACCCACTCCTACTTTAAATTTAATATGCTTCATTATCTACACACGGTACACTGATGTAAGAGTATAACGTCATCCAAGACCTACTGGTAACGAATGCAATATCATTATACTTATACAAAGAACCAAGATAACTAAATGTAAATACGCTAATACATATATCAATGCAGAGGTAACATTAGAACCCTTAAGACATCTCCCCAGCTGGAGCAAGTCTTGGTGGTGCAAGGCGATAGTGTCTTACACAGGGAAGCAAGACTGGAGCGAGAGGTGATCACTGGGTTACTCAAGACAACCATGGCCGCGGCCTCCGCCCCTTTCACCTGCCTCTTGTTTATAACTGGTAATATTGGTTTTGTTACTTGAGAAAGGTGTGAGTCTGTAAATGTTCAGTTAAGCATTTTATTTATTTGTTTTATCAAGTATTGCAGGAGACTATTTAAAGCTGTAACAATTACAAAATGTATGCTCTCCCCAAATTATTAAATGAATATAATTTTGATTATGTTCCAGATGTTATAAAAATACCTCCCGTTTCCTTTCTTTAAAACTAAATGTTTCTATTTCCTGTAGATTTTATGCTACTTGTTATTGTTAATTACTTGTCTCTCACCCTATAGCGTATCTCTCTTCTGTAACATAAATAACTCATTCTTCTTAATCTTAATTAAAAACATTTTATGGACGAAAAAACTCTTTTGTTACGTTGTCAACACTGTCATTTCGACCGTCGACTTCATATTTGTTATCGGAACATGAAAATAAGAAAAGTATCTTCTTTATACTTGTCATTAATTTTCCTGTGTGGCGAGGCGTGGTGGGGGTGTGCCTGGCGCTGCAGGTGCACCAGGGTGACGGCTGCCTCGCCACCTGCTCCCTCCCCACCACCTACAGCCCCGTCTGCGGCACAGACTACGTCACCTACACCAGCTCAGCGTCGCTCCACTGCTGGAAGAAATGCAGAGACTCGAGTAAGTGTACTTATTTAATTGATAACTGGTTGATGTGCAGGAGAGCTTTCATGATCCAG
>WNGS01164858.1:62259547-62315203 GCA_020271785.1 Procambarus virginalis
TGTAACATGGGCTACTGTGTGGGTTTTTTTTTATAAGCTAACCCACCTCGGTTCTCAAGCCTGCACCATCTCTCAACGCGAGCAGTGCCTTTCAAGATCCTGTTCCTTGTTTGTGTTTGCCAACTTCCCACTCACAAGCTGCCTTTCTTTGAGCTGCCTCGTTACTTGTGTGTTAGCCGCCCTCCTGCAGTCTCCTGCTATGTCTTCAGCAGTTACCTAGATACAAAGCATGGCATGTGTGCTTTTTTTATTTTTTGTTTGACACTCACATTTTTCATCAACGTGTTAATTTTCGTGATTTACACACTCAGATTACATATATATATATATATATATATATATATATATATAGAATAATATAATAATATATATATATTATATTAGGGGTACCACCTCTGGTGCAATTGCAGGACCCACATCCTCGAAGAAGAAAACAAGAGCATTCAGAGAAGATCTTGTGGTTCTCACTGAATACTACTTCTTTTCTTCTTACCACCCCTATTATGTTTTGTATGTTGTTTTATTTTATAAAACTATATATATAACTATAACTATATAACTATAACTATATATATATATATATATATATGTGTGTGTGTGTGTGTGTGTGTGTTGTGTGTGTGTGGTGTGTGTGGTGTGTGTGTGTGTGTGTGGGTGTGTGTGTGTGTGTGTATGCGAACAAGCTTGAAGGGTCCCACCCCAATATGCAACTGAAAACTCTACACCCCGGAGGATTCGAACCCAGACAACCAAAGCACTATGCACCCTTAGCATACCTGGTAACTTAACCACTAGACCACGCGACTTTATAAATATCTTGGTAGTCGTGAGGACTATTTATCCAAGATCGACAACACTCGGTGGTCAATTGGGCATAGATATTCATCGAATCATCTCACTGGTGGGGCCACGTGAGCAACACAAATGCAAACAGGCTTGTATGGCTCCCAATCCAATGTGCAACTGAAAATTCCACACCCCAAGTTTCTAGTTTGTCCATATTCAATATGGACAAACTGGTGGTGGTCCATATGACAGGTCCATATGAAAGTAATGCAGACCACTTTCTGGTGGTCCATCACTACATATTGGTACTTTCGACTAAATAGTTACCCCAAGTTGATTCTAATTTTAAGCTGGTTATTTCTACGTGATTTACACACTCTTGCTAAAAGAGAACCAGAGAAAGGGATATACAAAGCATTAGAGGGACTTTTTGGTGTTCACCAATACAAGTTCCAGATACCTTTTTCCTACCACCCCTTTTGTTTATATATGTATTTTTTTTATCACAGGTGTCCAACAAATTTACCCAAGTGCCTCTTTAACCCTTTCAACTACCGCCCACGGAATGGGTATGGGACGAATAATAAATGATTAAACAAAACTAAGGGATATAGGCCTATATACAATGTTCACAATATCCATTTGAAGAGATAACTTATAACATTGGATTCGTGGTTTACTAATTTTTATTTATAAATATAATAAAGTATTGCTTTGAGAAGTTTTGAAAATTAATAAGATAGAAATACAAGTTAACATAATTAGGTGTTAAAAAATCATTACTTGCATGGATCTTTAAATTAGGCATAAAGCCAGTGTTCCTTTTGTTCAAAAACTCTTAACTGAAGACCATGGGGAATGGAATGTAACAGCCGCCTATGGTGTGGGTATTGGCTGTAGCTGGACAGGGTTGTGTGGTTTTCCTATGCCCGTATTGATTACACCGGATAGGCTGGTTCTTCTTGAAATGTCATCATTGACGATTTTGGATGCCGTCAAACATGGCACCAATACCACCATTTTGCCCTCTTCGTTATTCATTTATTACTATAAAACTATTAGACTCGTTAACATGGATTTAGTACACAATTATACGTGCTACTCTGCATAATCGTAATGCAACACATTATTGGATTCGCGCGCTTCTTATTCTATTTGCCCGCAGAGAAATTCCAAGATGAGTTACTATTTGTAGATGAAGTTTGGTCTGTAATAGCCTTAATAATTTTATGATTATCGTAACCCATTGTAAGTCTTCAAAACAAATAATGTATAACAATAATGATAAAATGTGAATGAGCGATATCTGAACTCGTGAGGACCTACTAAGAGCGACCGGTTACGTGAGGGAGGGAGGGGGGGGGTTGCATTAGCTGGGGGGGGGAGGGGTGTCTCAGTTGCCAGAGGTCGCGGTAACCGTCCTCATGTCCACACTTCCGACTTACATTTGCAGTGATGAAGGCATGCAAAAATAATGTATATTGAGTGATTAACAACTAAGCGAATAAAATGGATGTTAAAGGGTTAATTATACCTAGGGGAATGCAAGAGGGAGTGCCACAATCTTGGTCGTGCCATCGGTATCACTTATCAGAAGCGGGTTTTAATTATAAAGTTTATAAAGGGATTTGTTTGCTTTGAAACAATATCATTTATTCTTTGTCAATATGGCGCACCCTATTTTTTAAATTTAGAATTTAAAATAATGATTATACACAATAATAGAATGACAGAACTATACCGGTAAGAAGGTTAAAAATAAACAATATCGGGCAACTTCTGAAATGCTGGCACCTCTGACTCACCGCAGCGTTACCAAGGAAGAAGGAAACTTTGCTCTTCCGTCTCTTTTTAACCTCACTGACAACCATATATTGTGAGAACCTCAATATAAAGTTAAGATTCTGGTACACGTCTGAAACGTTTAAATTTATATCCATAAGTTTTTCTTAGCTCTGACACGCTATGAATGTAAGGAGAATGTTCAAATTCAACAATACATTCCAAGCTCGTGCCGTTAGCAACTCTACTCTCCACAGCTGATCCTACTCATGTTCAGTGACCGCCAGGAGTCAACTTAAATAATTATTCTACTTTTGTATTACTCATGACCATATCAACTAGCCATCCCCAGGAATTCACGGAGCTACATATGCCCGAACACCATTATGTAAACAAATGAGTATCTAGGTCAAGACCGATGATGCCGCAGCAATTTGTTCAAATCATCTACATCCTGGGAATTTGAAAATAACAAAACCAAAATCAAATCAATACATAACAACGAAGCGCCCATCAAAATTTGAAATAGACTATAAATATTTAAATTCTAATTCCACTCTACAGCATCTTTCAACGTAGTTTTCAAAATAATGCAATCACGTGAAAGCAAACTAAAATACAATATAATAGCAACTAAATGTATGTACACGACCCTCCTTTCTCGTATGATTTCATTTCTTTCTTTATTATGCACCCCATACCCATCTCGCGGGCAGTGGTGGAAAGGGCTACAGTGGCACATAAGTATGACGTGTTTTTTTTAGTTGTTATAGATTCAGCTACTGGGAACAAAAGTTGCAAGTAGCACGGGCATTTACTAGGGAAGATTATGATATTCAATTATGATTAGCAAACCATATGAATCGCACTTAAAAGTTTATGAAGTTAATGTTCGCACTTGTATGTTGACCAGCGTGTTTATGGGGTGTACTGCTTTATTCCCATTAATTTTTACAGCTTGCTTAGATATTAAAGTATCGTGGACTTTGTGAGAGGAACCCTCTCAGAAAATCACCGCGTTGTGATTTATCTGTTGTACGTTTTTAGTTTATATTCTCCTACATAGCCTGAAGCTAAGCTTTCTAAGTGTAGCCTTTGGTGGTTAACAGGAACACCTCCATGAGTCTTTATGTTTACTATTATAATACTCTCAGAACTGGTGCCATATAAGACCACCCAGGCTCCAGGAAGCCAAGTACAGCCTCCCGTTAGTTAGGTCCACAGCTTACAACCAATGATCACTGGCTGACTGATTTTCTTGCTGTGTCTCAGACCCAGCCATCGCACCGTTATGTTCTGGGTGAGAGCCTAATCATTTTGATGAGTTGCGACAATACATTTTGTGAAGTTTGAGATCATTAATTGTAGAGCAACCTTGAACACGCCTTCGAACGTGGTTAACCAAGCAGCAATGAGCCCAGCAAGGTTTATTGACCTCTCCTATGTCAATGCAAAGGCAATTTTATCGTTTAGTAAGTTGGGCAGCACTTTGAGAGACAATGGCTCGACCAGTGACACAACACGTCGGCTAATACAATATTAATCACACGGAGCTATGTAGCAGGCGAGGGCGGGGTCTGGCTTAGTGCTGCCAACACCACACACCCGCGCCTGCCTTCTCTACTCAAAATGAAGTATTTTCCTTTGCATTATGTCTGTTACCCAAACATGCCGCCAACGTTGGTGTAAATAGTTGTATCTTACCTGCTATTTTTAACACAGCGCGATCTGCTGGATCCAACTGTAGGATGCTGAGGGGCTTGTCCTTAGCCCACTCGTCCAGGGACTGTCGATCTAGCTCCATGTCTCCTCCTTCCTCCCTCCCACCGGTTTCTGGGTTAATGCAGGCCACCTTAGTGGAGCGTGTGTCCTCTCCAGACCATCACCAGCTGCCCTCGCTCTTATTCAGCTGCCCCGGGTACAAATCAACACGGGAAGCACCGAATCAATACTATATTCTACACTGCCGGCAAGCATGGCTCTCAACAAGTAAATCTTTACGGCTAATTCACAAGTTAAGTGAAATGACCATTGTCACGCAGAGGGTAGCAACGTACCAACGAGGGGCATCAAGGGCAGCGGGGTACACATGCTGTGCCCAGAGAGGCGGAGCGTCGTACATCCACACCCCTTAACCGTCCCAACAACACTGGCGCCAGGTTCCCTCCTGGTCGCGCGCGCCGCTTGCTCCTCAGGCGGGCTCGCGCGCGCCTCTCCCCTCGACTCGCTCACTTGGGCTGCGTGCGCAACCACCATTCTTAAATTATAACTAAGATCGAACCTCACTGTGGTCATTTTTAAGTATTATTCCAATCTAGTTTCAATTATTGTGATAGATATTTTCAGTTAGCAACAATTATACATATTTATACAATTTTCCAAAGCTAATATTCCTTAACCTTTCCTAGCATTTTCTAGCATTTTCCTTAACCTGGCTAGAAAGTAGGAGGCTGACAGCTGAGTGGACAGCACTCGGAATTCGTAGACCTGAGGATCCGGGTTCGATCCTTGGTGGAGGACGAAACAAATGGGGAGAGTTTCTTTCACCCTGATGCACCTGTTACCTAGCAATAAATAGGTACCTGGGAGTTAGACAGCTGTTACAGCCTGCTTCCTGTGTGTGTGTGTGTGGACAAAAATTTGGGGCTTAGGGGCCGCACCCTGGGTGGGTATAGCCAGGCTGGGGTATATGTGTGGATATAGGCAGGCGGGGGTGTCTGGGTGGGTACGACCAGGCTGGGGTATATGCGTGGATATAGGCAGGCGAGGGTGTCTGAGTGGGTACGACCAGGCTGGGGTATAGGCAGGCGGGGGTGTCTGAGTGGGTACGACCAGGCTGGGATATAGGCAGGCGAGGGTGTCTGGGTGGGTACGACCAGGCTGGGATATAGGCAGGCGAGGGTGTCTGGGTGGGTACGACCAGGCTGGGATATAGGCAGGCGAGGGTGTCTGGGTGGGTACGACCAGGCTGGGATATAGGCAGGCGAGGGTGTCTGGGTGGGTACGACCAGGCTGGGATATAGGCAGGCGAGGGTGTCTGGGTGGGTACGACCAGGCTGGGATATAGGCAGGCGAGGGTGTCTGGGTGGGTACGACCAGGCTGGGATATAGGCAGGCGAGGGTGTCTGAGTGGGTACGACCAGGCTGGGATATAGGCAGGCGGGGGTGTCTGAGTGGGTACGACCAGGCTGGGATATAGGCAGGCGAGGGTGTCTGAGTGGGTACGACCAGGCTGGGATATAGGCAGGCGAGGGTGTCTGAGTGGGTACGACCAGGCTGGGATATAGGCAGGCGGGGGTGTCTGAGTGGGTACGACCAGGCTGGGATATAGGCAGGCGAGGGTGTCTGGGTGGGTACGACCAGGCTGGGATATAGGCAGGCGGGGGTGTCTGAGTGGGTACGACCAGGCTGGGATATAGGCAGGCGAGGGTGTCTGGGTGGGTACGACCAGGCTGGGATATAGGCAGGCGGGGGTGTCTGAGTGGGTACGACCAGGCTGGGATATAGGCAGGCGGGGGCAGGCAGCTTGTGGACACACACCTGTGTACACTGCCGCACTCGGGGTATTGATTAGGCAGAACTTGTGAGAGAAGAATATTGGGTGTGTCTGCTTTCTGCCATTACAGTACATTTTGTTTACACACAAGACTATCACTTTCAGCACAGCATCTTCTTTATATAGTTGATGAGTTGAAACGAAGTTAAACAACACGTTTTTTCATAATTAAAATTGTACTAGTAGTTATGATGAAATTAATTCAATAATAATACATAATGGAATCACATTAACTTGATGTATCAATGTGCTTGGGAGTACCAAGTGTGCGGGTTCGAATCCTTCTCATGGCTCCTATTGATTTTCTCAACAATAATAATGACCATATGCTTGGAAACTTGCTTGTCTGCCGAGAGTAACACATCACTACAAGCGCTGTATATTATATATATTTATATAACTTATCACATTAACCGGTAATATAAAATTTCTTATATATAACAAAAGTTTATTGTACCACTCATTTGTAAAACAATTTTTTTGTTAGAAAATGTAGAAATGTTACGGACTGTTCTAAATCTAAATTTGTTAGTAAGCTATCTATGTATCACAGACTGGCACAAATACACAAAGCTTTAGTATATTATTGTGGCAAATTAAACCTTAAGACATTACCAACAATGCAACACAGGAACCGTGAAGTGACCAACACCAACTGAGGTAAACTAAATATGATATACTCTTCCAATTAGAATAGAGGAGAGAAGCGAGTGTGTGGTCCTGTACTTAACATGTTGATACTACAGAGTTATGCATTCGAGTATGTGAATTTTAATAGCTATATCAACAGTAAAAGTCACTACTAAGGCCTAAAGGGTAATGGAATTAGATTGACTTGAACAGTAGTCAAAATCAATAAAAATAATAATAATTTCCTCGAATGTTTAGTGCTAGAAATGCAGTCACTAGAGCTACAATGCAGGTCCTCTCGTGGTTAGGATTGATTTGATTGTTGCCGCCGGAGTCGGCTAGTTTATTGTGCACCCCATACTCATCCTGTGAGCGGTAGCGCAAAAGCATTACAGAGGGCACAAAAGGTCTTTATCAGACCTCATCTTAGATTCTTACATTAACAATTACATCTATCCTTCACACCTTATAGTTACAATGTCAATTAGTTACAGAGAAAGTGCTATTACAAGAGCTACATATTTACAGTAAGTCATCATACATTAATGGTAGGTCTTATCGCTAATACATAATAGTTTGACCAATGGGGACATTACAGACTCATAGGGGAGCTTCTGTTTATTATTAGTCCTCACAATACCATACTTGTTTCTGAATCTCATGTCGTTCATCTACTGGAAGCGAAATGTGGATACAGTGCAAGGATTTCAGGTAATTTATCCATGGTAATAAGATAGGTTGCCATATCATACAGAGTGAGCTTAGATTTATCTCTAAAAGGCTCAATTTTACTACAATCTAAGATATAGTGTTGGAGTGTGTGTCCCTGTCTTTGTCCACACACTTTACACTTTACTTCATCTAGATCCCTAGTTAGGAGTTGCCAAGTATCCAGTCGACGCAGGAGGAGAGGTGGGCCACGCGCAGGTCTGAGGGAGAGAAAAGAGAAACATTTAATGGTGTTAACTGGAATGGTGACCCTTATAGTGCAAGTCCGAGGACGCGTGAGAGCATGATGTTTGTTATAAGATGGGTTCCAAATATTTATGCAGAGTGATGTATATAGTGTTAATTTATATAGTTATGCCCAAAAAGTGCATAGATGCAGTTTTAGTCAAGTAAATAAAATGAACTAGTTACATATTCTACTCAAACACTGAAGGGTTACGAGTGTACGAATGGGAGTTTCGAAACCTTTATTTCTCGCCGGATGATAGCCGTTTCCTGCAATAAATTTGAAACATACCCATTTTTCATTTCATTTCTTTATTGTGCACCTCATACACATCCCGTGGGCGGTGGTGGAAAGGGTTACATATATGTTCATGTGTATGTGATATTAACAATTGTGTAACTAACTTCACAAGACTGTCACTTGCTTAGCTAAACGAACTATGTGGTTCANTTTCCAGTTTCCAGAACAACCTCTTATGTGGAACTCTGTCGAAAGCCTTTTTAGGTCCAGATAGATGCAGTCAACCCAACCATCTCTTTCCTGTAATATCTCTGTTGCTCGATCATAGAAACTGAGTAAATTCGATACACAGGATCTTCCAGATCGAAAACCATACTGTCTGTCTGATATTATATCATTTCTCTCCAGGTGTTCTACCCATTTAGTTTTATTATTTTTTCCAATATTTTGACTATTACACTTGTCAATGATACCGGTCTATAATTAAGGGGGTCTTCCCTGCTTCCACTTTTGTAGATTGGAACTATGTTAGCCTTTTTCCACACATCAGCTACAACTCCTGTAAACAGGGATGCCTGAAAAATCACTTGAGGAATGCTGAGCTCAGGGGCACATTCTCTCAGAACCCATGGTGAAACTCCATCTGGACCAACTGCTTTGTTCTTATTTAGCTCTTTGAGCATTTTTCCACTTCGTCTATAGACACCTCTATGTGCTCTACGTTGTTCTCTGGAATTCTTATTGTATCTGGTTCCCTGAAGATTTAATTTCGTACAAACACACTTTGGAACTTTTCGTTTAATGTTTCACACATTTCCTTTTCATTTTCCGTGAATTTATTTCCCATTTTCAACCTCTCAATATTATCCTTTACCTGCAATTTGTTGTTTATGAATTTATAGAATAGACCTGGTTCTGTTTTACATTTGTCTGCAATCCCTTTTTCAAAATTTCTTTCTGCCTCTCTCCTCACTGCCGTGTAGTTGTTTCTCGCATCTTTGTATCGCTGGTATGTTTGGAGGTTTGGCCTCTCCCTGTATTGATTCCATTTTTGTGTCTTTTGGTCTCTGGCCCTCTCGCACTTTCTGTTGAACCAATCCTGTTTCCTAGTTCTGCATCTCTGTTTTGGTATAAATTTTTTTGTGCCTTTATCATATATTTCACAAAACTTGACATACATCTCATTCACTTCCTTGCCTAGCAACAAGTCTGTCCAATTATACTCACTAAAAAATGTTCTAAGGTTGTCATAATGTCCTCTCCTAAAGTCAGGTTTTTCAATTGCATCAACCTTCATATTTTCTTCCAGATTATAACGTATTGCATACTTTATTCCCAAAAAGACATGGTCACTTTTACCCAAGGAAGGAAGGTACTGAATGTCAAATATTTCTTCCTCCTTCCTGGTAAATATCAAATATAGCATGGAGGGAACGTCCCCTTCCTTCATCCTTGTAGCTTGTTTAACATGTTGATACAAGAATGCTTCCAGGATGAGGTCTACAAATTTACAGGTCCAAAAATCTTCTGTTTTAGCTTCATATGCTTCCCAGTCTATGGATTTCAAGTTGAAGTCGCCGACTATCAACAGTCGTGAACTATCGTTATCCGCTCTCACTACGATCTCTCTCATTATTGTTATAAGACCTTCTTGTTTACTATCTAGCTCCTCCTTTGACCATGTGCTGCTTGGCGGTGGACTATATGAATTTATTTTCAATATTTTATCATCCTCATGGCAGATCTCTAGTGCTATTATGTCAACTTCTTGTGGATTGGCAGTCATTATTTCGTTCACCTTTAGGTGTTCTTTCACCAGCATAGAAACGCCACCGCCTATCCTAATTTTTCTGTCCCGTCTCCAAATTGAGTAGCCCCTTGGGAATATGACCTCATTTAATATAACATCTTCAAGTTTTGTCTCCGTGAGTGCAATAATGTCTGGTGTCTGCAGCTGTATTACATCACTTAACTCCAGTATCTTCGATCTTACTCCGTCTATGTTGGTGTATGCAATCTTCAGGAACTTCTTCCCCCTCTTCTTATTTTTCACTCGCCCTCTCTCTAATGATTTTGTTGGTTTGCCTTTATGTACCACTTTACTGGTTTGCCTACCCCTATCACTTTGTAGAGAAAAGAATTGATTTCTTCTTCATTCCTGCTCTCATTTAAACGTTTTGCCTTGGCGAGGTTCAGTTTCAGCTTCTCTCTATCTTCTTTTGAAAGATCTCGTCTTAACGACCACACTTTCCCATCCTCATCACTTTGTAATTTTCTAGCATTCCTTAGTACTTCTTCCATCTGTTTGGCACCATTTAGGGTGATCCTCAAAGGTCGATCTTTCCCTTTTACATATCTGCCTATTCTCCTGTAGTCGCACACATTCTCTATGGTTGTAAGACCTTCCACGAGGCCAACAATTTTATCTACTACTTTTGCTTCTTCTACAGCTCTTTCTGACCTAGATGTTATCTCCTTTTCTTTGCAGCCAAAAATGATCAGGGACTTACTCCGATCAACTGTGTTTTGCACCAACTTCGGGTTAGATGCCAATTCTTTTCTCACTTCCAGCCTAATGTTTGTTTTATCTTGGTTGCTGCAGTGTTTGACTTCCTTTACTGCTTCTTCTATTTTTTCCTTCTCCTTGGCCACTTGTGCATAGGTGAGTTGCATATCTTTCTTGCACTGTTCTATTCCCTGTGTAACTTCCTCCATCTGTGCTGACAAAAGCTGTTTCTCCTGTTGAAATTCCTTACCTAACCTATTGTAGTCATTTATGTTTAAATTTACTTTAACTTCTTCCAAAGCTATTTTTAAGAGTTTATTTTCTTCTTCCATGGCTTTGCAATTTGTTTCCAATTGATTCTTATCCTTGCACAAGTCTTTCACTACACCCTCAAGACATACAACTTTGCTATTTAAATGGTCATTACTTTCTTTCAATTTACTAATTATTTCTACATGAGAGGTCACTATAGTATCTAATTTTACCAACTTGTTGTATAGACTGGTTATATCAATGCTTTCTTCACTGAATCCAGCAAAATCAAGCTCTGTTTTGTATTTCCTCTTGCTGGCGGCCATCTTGAATGTTCTTCTCTGCACTGGAAACACTAGGGCAACTTTTTCTCATCCGATTTTTCACTTCCCTTAGCACATTCCTGTCATCTCACCTATTTTTCAAAAGCACTATACCGTCATGTTCTCTGGGACACCACTCACTATCATCATCCTGTACTACAATACTTAGGATTGTTGAAATATGCTGGAGCTCCTCTTGTCTGCCTCTTGAGAAAGAACTTGGGATAAGACTTGGGATAAGTGTGTGTGTGTGTGTGTGTGTGTGTGTGTGTGTGTGTGTGTGTGTGTGTGTGTGTGTGTGTGTGTGTGTGTGTGTGTGTGTGTGTGTGTGTGTGTGTGTGTGTACTCACCTATTTGTGCTTGCGGGGGTTGAGCTTTGGCTCTTTGGTCCCGCCTCTCAACTGTCAATCAACCGGTGTACAGATTCTTCCTGTGCTCTTCCTGTGTGTGTGTGTGTGTGTGTGTGTGTGTGTGTGTGTGTGTGTGTGTGTGTGTGTGTGGTGTGTGTGTGTGTGTGTGTGTGTGTGTGTGTTCACCTAATTGTGCTCACCTAATTGTGCTTGCGGGGGTTGAGCTTTGGCTCTTTGGTTCCGCCTCTCAACTGTCAATCAACTGGTGTACAGGTTCCTGAGCCTACTGGGCTCTATCATATCTACATTTAAAACTGTGTATGGAGTCAGCCTCCACCACATCACTGCCTAATGCATTCCATCTGTTTACTACTCTGACACTGAAAAAGTTCCTTCTTACGTCCCTGTGGCTCATGTGGGTACTCAGTTTCCACCTGTGTCCCCTTGCTCGCGTCCCACCAGTGTTGAATAGTTTATCTTTGTTTACCCGGTCGATTCCCCTGAGGATTTTGTAGGTTGTGATCATGTCCCCCTTACTCTTCTGTCTTCCAGTGCCCTAAGGTGCATTTCCCGCAGCCTTTCCTCATAACTCATGCCTCTTAGTTCCGGAACTAGTCTAGTAGCATACCTTTGGACTTTTCCAGCTTCGTCTTGTGCTTGACAAGGTACGGGCTCCATGCTGGGACCGCATACTCCAGGATTGGTCTTACATATTTGGTGTACAAGATTCTGAATGATTCCCTACACAGGTTCCTGAACGCTGTGTGTGTGTGTGTACTCACCTAGTTGTACTCACCTAGTTGTGCTTGCGGGGGTTGAGCTCTGGCTCTTTGGTCCTGCCTCTCAACCGTCAATCAACAGGTGTACAGTTTCCTGAGCCTAATGGGCTTTATCATATCTACACTTGAAACTGTGTATGGAGTCAGCCTCCACCACATCGCTTCCTAATGCATTCCATTTGTCAACCACTCTGACACTAAAAAAGTTCTTTCTAATATCTCTGTGGCTCATTTGGGCACTCAGTTTCCACCTGTGTCCCCTAGTGCGTGTGCCCCTTGTGTTAAACAGCCTGTCTTTATCAACCCTGTCGACTCCCCTGAGAATCTTGAATGTGGTGATCATGTCCCCCCTAACTCTTCTGTCTTCCAACGAAGTGAGGTTTAATTCCTGCAGTCGCTCCTCGTAGCTCATACCTCTCAGCTCGGGTACTAGTCTGGTGGCAAACCTTTGAACCTTTTCCAGTTTAGTCTTATGCTTGACTAGATAGGGACTCCATGCTGGAGCCGCATACTCCAGGATTGGTCTGACATATGTGGTATATAATGTTCTGAAAGATTCCTTACACAAGTTTCTAAAGGCCGTTCTTATGTTAGCCAACCTGGCATATGCTGCTGATGTTATCCTCTTGATATGAGCTTCAGGGGACAGGTCTGGCGTGATATCAACCCCCAGGTCTTTCTCTCTCTCTGACTCTTGAAGTATTTCATCTCCCAAATGATACCTTGTATCTGGTCTCCTGCTTCCTACCCCTATCTTCATTACATTACATTTGCTTGGGTTAAACTCTAACAGCCATTTGTTCGACCATTCCTGCAGCTTGTCCAGGTCTTCTTGAAGTCTCAAGCTGTCCTCCTCTGTCTTAATCCTTCTCATAATTTTGGCGTCGTCAGCAAACATTGAGNCATGCGAGACATCTGGTTGATACCTGGTTGATGGGGTTCTGGAGTTCTTCTACTCCCCAAGCCCGGCCCGAGGCCAGGCTTGACTTGTGAGAGTTTGGTCCACTAGGCTGTTGCTTGGAGCGGCCCGCAGGCCCACATACCCACCACAGCCCGGCTGGTCCGGAACTCCTTGGAGGAATAAATCTAGTTTCCTCTTGAAGATGTCCACGGTTGTTCCGGCAATATTTCTTATGCTTGCTGGGAGGACGTTGAACAACCGCGGACCTCTGATGTTTATACAGTGTTCTCTGATTGTGCCTATGGCACCCCTGCTCTTCACTGGTTCTATTCTGCATTTTCTTCCATATCGTTCACTCCAGTACGTTGTTATTTTACTGTGTAGATTTGGGACCTGGCCCTCCAGTATCTTCCAGGTGTATATTATTTGATATCTCTCTCGTCTTCTTTCTAGTGAGTACATTTGGAGAGCTTTGAGACGATCCCAATAATTTAGGTGCTTTATCGCGTCTATACGTGCTGTATATGTTCTCTGTATTCCCTCTATTTCAGCAATCTCTCCTGCTCTGAAGGGGGAAGTGAGTACTGAACAGTACTCAAGACGGGACAGCACAAGTGACTTGAAGAGTACAAGCATTGTGATGGGATCCCTGGATTTGAAAGTTCTCGTAATCCATCCTATCATTTTTCTGGCTGTCGCAATATTTGCTTGGTTATGCTCCCTAAACGTTAGGTCGTCAGACATCATTATTCCCAAATCCTTTACATGCTGTTTTCCTACTATGGGCACATTTGATTGTGTTTTGTACCCTGTATTATGTTTAAGGTCCTCATTTTTACCGTACCTGAGTACCTGGAATTTGTCACTGTTAAACATCATATTATTTTCTGATGCCCAGTCGAAACTTTATTAATATCAGCTTGAAGTTTTCAATGTCTTCAGCCGAGGTAATTTTCATACTGATTTTTGTGTCGTCTGCAAAGGATGATACGAAGCTGTGACTTGTATTTTTGTCTATATCTGATATGAGAATAAGGAAAAGCAGCGGTGCAAGGACTGTACCCTGAGGTACAGAGCTTTTAACTGCACTTGGACTAGATTTTATATGTTTGACCGTTACTCGCTGAGTCCTGTTTGACAGAAAACTGAGTATCCAGCGTCCTACTTTACCGGTTATTCCCATTGACTTCATTTTGTGTGCTATCACGCCATGGTCACATTTATCGAAAGCCTTTGCGAAGTCCGTGTATATCACATCAGCATTCTGTTTTTCTTCTAATGCCTCAGTGACTTTATCGTAGTGCTCAAGTAGCTGTGAGAGGCACGATCTTCCCGCTCGAAATCCATGTTGGCCTGGGTTGTGAAGGTCATTGGTCTCCATGAAATTGGTGACCTGACTCCTAATCACTCTCTCAAATACTTTTATTATGTGCGATGTTAGTGCAACTGGTCTATAATTCTTTGCCAATGCTTTGCTCCCTCCCTTGTGTAGAGGGGCTATGTCTGCTACTTTAAGTGCATCTGGTATCTCCCCCGTGTCCAAGCTCTTCCTCCACACTATACTGAGTGCCTGTGCTACCGGCACTTTGCATTTCTTTATAAATATTGAATTCCATGAGTCTGGACCTGGGGCCGAGTGCATGGGCATGTTTTCAATTTCTCTTTCAAATTTAGTGCGCTCGTGTTGATATCAGTTATATTTACAGGGTTTGGATATCCCGCATAAAGAAATTGTCTGGATCTTCTACTTTCATGTTGTTTATTGGAGTGCTAAACATGTCCTCATACTGCTTTTTTAGGATTTCACTAATTTCTTTGTCATCCTCCGTGTATGAACCTTCACTTGTACGAATAGGTCCAATACTGGCAGTAGTTTTTGCTTTTGATTTCGCATATGTGAAGAAGTATTTTGGATTTTTCTTTATTTCCTGAATTGCTTTCTGTTCTAACTGCCTTTCTTCAGTTTCATATGAGTGTTTCAATTTCCGCTCGATTTCTTCAATCTCCCTATTTAAATTATTCCTTCTTTGACGGGAATTCGTGTCTGCATAAGCAGTTCCGTTATTCTTTTCCTGCGTTTATAGTGTCTTCTGCGTTCTCTTTCTACGTTGGATCTCTTTCTGGCTTTCCTCAAAGGAACATGTTTCAGACAGACTTGATACGCTTCCGAAGTCAGTTTTCTATTCCTTCTGTAGGACTTTTATTACTTAAAACAGTTTCCCATGGAATGTTTTTAAGTTCCCTGTTTATTATCTCCCAGTCTATCCTTTTATTATTAAATTGAATTTACTGAATAGCCCCTCTCGCTTTATCAACGTTTTAGGTCTATTCTGAGTATTGATGGTAGTTTGCACTTCAATGAGCTTGTGATCTGAATATGTGGTATCTGATATCGTAATGTCTATGATAATGTCTTCATTGTTCGTAAAGACCAGATCTAGAATATTTTGAACAGGACAAGCGAAGAGCACTGTCAACAGTGGAATAAGAACAAGGGTGAGACAGGTATTTACAAGTGCCCAAGGTCGGCTGCTGGAAAACGAGTGCCCAAGTAACTTGATCCAGAACACCTCAGAGGAAGCCTATACCCAAGCAGCTAAACCTTCAAACAATTGCACACTGACACAGATGACTACTTACAGGTACGTACCGCGACACTATTTATATTTTTACGACATTTAAGGAGTCTTGAAGATGAGATAGAACAAATCCACAAGGGCCACGATGAGGGTTCGAACTTACGCCCGGTATGATCCCAGACGCTGTCTTAGTCGACTAGGCCATTTGCTGCATCAAATGTTCATTTTGTTCATTTGATGCATCACGCTATTGTGATTTCTGTGTGTAAGATGAGATAGTATATAACTACAGCATTCCAACGCTATCTTCATTTAGATAAGATTGGTAACTATAGCAACAAAATAAGGAATTCCTCTACCGAGTGAAAAACAAATAGTTTTGTTAATTAAGCAGAGATAGTTATCACCACCTATTGTGGGGAACAGCGAGGGATTACCAGTAGTTTACCTGTAGTGGGTTTCGAGAATGCCTCTCAACCCAGGCCTGCCTAGTGATAATTAGGGTCACTAGGTGACTCTCACCTAATGAGAGACTTCTACCAGCAATTTGTCCAATTGCCTCTTATAAACCTTTTCTTGTGTTCTCCCCTGACCACCTCACCCATCGTCCCCCCCCCCCTGGTCAGCCCTTGCCCCATCATCCCCTGACAGAACCTTACTCCATCGTCCCCTGGCCAGCCCCCTGGCCAACCCTCCCCCCCCCCCCATCGTCCCCTGGCCAGCCCCCTGGCCAACCCTCATCTCGTTGTCTCTTGGCCCTAAGGCACACAAAGACCCGAAGGTAGGCTAAAGGCTACTGTAGAATGGTAAGGCGTGGCGGACAGGACCTGGAGGCAGGGTTACCATATCTGAATACGTGCTGAAAGTAGCGAGCCCAAGGACTAAAAGTAGCGCATTTGGAATAACAGTAGCCTAATATTTGTTGTTACTGATACGGGTTTCAAAGTAATATATTTTAATACACAGAGTAACACTCCACGATTTTATTGGTTTTATTAATATTATCACAGCATGTATTTAATGAAAAATGCGATAATTTACCAATATTCGCCGCATGAATCACATCATTATTATGGGTGTGGAGCCCCTCCGCGTCTTCAGTTAAACACTGTGTATCATTATTATTATCAAGAAGTCCTTCTGCAACCACAACCTCAATCTTGTGTATTGCAGAATCATATTTGATAAGCAACAAGTCTGGTTTACTTCTTGATATATGTTCTGGTTCTCAAGATTGACGTCAAAAGGTCTAGTCCCATTCGATTTCACAATTTAGTTTTCACAGATGCTACTCTCGAAAATACGTGTTCAACTAGGGCATTACTAATTAGTAAGCTGTATATTTTAAATGCAAACTTAGCGAGGTCAGTCAACATGGGCTCTCCAGCGGCGTTCTTGAGTTATTATTACTCTGATCCAAAATGACGATCCATATGCTAGAATTTGTCCCTCACAATGTCGGACCCGTCAGTGGTTAACATTAGACGCGACTGGTTTTCACTTTCACAAGCTTAGAGTGGTCAGCTAGAACCAACAGAAGTTCTGAAAATGGTGGCCGTGTGTAGCTAAGGCTGCATATGCTATTGACTAGTTCTTCACTTTATTGAGCGTTTCAGCAATACTAGGAATGGAATATAGAAGGCTCTTTGAAAGCTCTCGCTAAAAATTTATGGCATCTTTGTTAAACACTTCGAAACTTTTCCTGGGTTATAACATTGTTTTGTCTGTTAATGACCATAAGTGCAGAAAGTTCGTAGTTTAAGTCTACTGTCTGCAGATAATTAGAAATGAAGCCCAAATTAACATGAAGCTTTGCATAATCAGGATGCACGATTCTTCTCATCATTCAAAGTCAATGTGAATGATACACTGATCTGCAACCTCTCTCTCTCTCTCTCTCTCTCTCTCTCTCTCTCTCTCTCTCTCTCTCTCTCTCTCTCTCTCTCTCTCTCTCTCTCTCTCTTAATGAAGTTCTATAGAACCAGATGTAGCTTTCTCTTATCATCAAGTCGAGGTTGGAGGGTAATTCGTCAGATCACTCCACACATTCTCATGTGCTCTTTACATATACAAAACCTTGTTCCTAAATGCTAATCATGATCTGAAACTTTTCCTTGATTGCTGTAAAGGAATCTACGAGCACCACACCAGAAATAATATATATTTTATATCCTACAAGTCAAATTAAATCTGTGCAAACACTCCATGCAAATAAAAGGACCCAGTCTATGGAACTCACTCCCTGAAGAATTAAAATATTGTCCAACTTATACCTCATTCAAAAGTTAAACCAAAAAGTAACTAATTTCACCCCCATAGTTTCCTACCATATGCTTCAAACTCACATTTTATCTTGTGCTATTTATTCACTTCCCCAATATGATTACTTAAGACATATATATTCACCAGTGTAAATCACCTCTGTCAATTTATATTGTAGTTTTATGTTGATCAAAATAATTTTTACACTGTACCTTTTCATCTTACCTGATGTTAGATTAAGGACCTGTTCGAAACGCTATGCGTGTTAGTGGCTTTGCAAAAATGTAAAAATACCAATTTTAAGTAATCTCACAATCTCATTGTACCTTCGTGTAAATCAAAATTATTATTATTATTATTATAGATGCGTGAGAACAGGCAAGGTGCAAGGAATGACGTGCATTTGATAAGAAACAAAACTGGGATATCTTTCTTCATCAAGATGTAAAGTGAGAGATGAGTTCCACACAGATATGATGCCCAATGCGTGCCAATGCACAACGCTTTTTCAAATCAACTCCAATATTGCCAATATAATCTTTGAGGTGATGATTAATTGAGTGATAAAGATTAAGCCACCCAAAAGGTGGCACGGGAATGAATAGCCCGAAGTGGAGGCTCTTTGGAGCCATTACCAGTACCAATAGCTGATACTGGAGATCTCTGAATGGATCTCCTGTATCCAAAAACTTCATGGTTTTTGAGGTGACGATACAAGGCGTTCTAAGGTAGTGCTTGTGACAACAAACTTGTCACATAAATCTGACATGAAGTCCTATTGTGTCTGGCTTTATAATATCGAACACAGACACATAGGCGTTCTTCACACGCAATATCAGTATACTCATCTATAAGTGGTTTACTGGTGGTCCATTACTACATATGGGTACTTTCCACCAAACCGTTTAGTACTATGATTTCAGGAGGATGGGCTGCTTGCAGGGACATTACCCGGGATGAAGCATTAATGACAATTAAGGTTGGGGAATCTGTCGCCCCTGGTAAGGATTACCTTACCTTGCCGTTACTTCTTCTTTCGAAGGTTCCGAGGATCAACGTCCCCAGAGGCCCGGTCTCTAACCAGGCCTCCTGCGGTTGGTGGTCTGGTCAACCAGACTGCTGGACGCGGCTGTGATTTGTGCACATTGCATTATATAAGCATAAATAATCGCTCATTGAGTTTTTTAACATTAGTAGCCCAAATTAGCCCAACCTATTTTTAAAATAGCCCAAAAAGTAGCAAATAGAGAGATTAAAAAATTTGGAGCGCCGGGTTTTCAATAACAACCCAATTGACTACTTATAGCCCAATATGGTAACACTGCGTGTGGAGGTGGGCGGTGAGGTGGTGGCGGGTCCCGGGACGCACAAGGACCCGGGGCTTGGCTGCGGGGCACGCCACGACCCACCACAGGAAGAAGCGCTACCTCCCCCCCCTTCCTGTGGCATTCACCCAAGCGTTCCGGTTGTCTTTTCCCATCCCTCAGTGATCCCCCTCAAGGTCTACCGTCTGCCTGTACCAGGATTATGTTCACACGGCTCACACCGTCCGCATTTGCAATATTTGTTTCAGCCACAATAAAGCGGATGAAATAAATAACGCAAACATGAAAGTATCGACGCTTCCGTCCGTGTCAGACTCTTAGCTTGTCCTCTTACAAATTACGTTTGAATTTGGCCGTTTGCCCGTACGGCCGAAAATGGACATAACTTAAAATTGATAAATAATTGAAAATAAATTTTGGATTTTTTTTTAAACAGTAAGTTTTGCTGTTTCCTCTGGTAAGTTAGGAGAGCAGGAAGGTCTAAGGTTTCAAAACAGTCTCCGTGGTGTAGTGGTAAGACACTCGCCTGGCGTTCCGCGAGCGCTTTGTCATGGGTTCGTATCCTGGCCGGGGAGGATTTACTGGGCGCAAATCCTAAACTGTAGCCTCTGTTTAACGCAACAGTAAAATGCGTACTTGGTTGTAACAACGATTCTTCGCGGCGGGGATTGTATTCCAGGGACCTGCCCAAAACGCTACGCGTACTAGTGGCTGTACAAGAATGTAACAACTTGTGTATATCTCAAAAAAATAAAAAAAAGTCATGAAAACCGTTAATTGAAAGTTTTCTCTCCTAATCTAACTGAGCAAGCCGGAGGATTCAAAACAGAAAACGGGACAGTACATCACTTTCGTGAGCCGATTTCATTTCAAATTACGTCCATTTTTGGTCATACGGGCAAACGAGCGAAAAGCGACGTAATTTGAGGACGGTTTGTTTATCAAGACACAACTAAATACAGCGAAAAGCAAAATTGTTTACTATGTTCAACTGATACAACAAAATAAATGTTTACAAAATAACTGTTATAACTGTAACTAGAGCAAGCGAAAACAACAAAAAATGCTGGTGAAAGCAAGGAAGAACAATAGGCGGAGGGTGGAGTGAGACCATGTGGGTAGCGGCGGCTCCGGTCTCCAGCACCTGCCGCGCTTCCTCTCACACTCCCTAGTCTGCCCTTTACCAACCTGTCCTCTTAAAAAGAACGTCGCTTTTGGCCGTTTGTCCGTATGGCCGAATATGGACGTAATTTGAAAATGAAAAAAAAAATGGGATTTTTTTTCAACAACAGTAAGTTAAGGGTCCTCTGATAGGTTAGGTGGGCCGGAAAATCTCATAAAGTTTCAAAACGGTATGAAAAACGTTAATGGAACGTTTCCTTTTCTAAGCTTGCCGAGTAAGCCGGACGACTCAAACAGAAAACGGAACAATACGTCACTTTTGTGAGTCGATTTCATTTCAAATTACGTCCCAATTTGGCCATAGTGCGCATACCAGCCAAAAGTGACGTTATTTTTAAGAGGACGGATTGCTCCATCACCCTTCTTCAATACAATAATATTTGTATTTAAAGATAAAGCTATGTTAAAAATGTGTTAGAGGATCTTCTTCCTTCCGACCCTTACCTCATTACTGAGGTGAGGGTCCCTTGGCCGACCCTCACCTCATCATGGAAGTGAGGGTCGAGAAAGATCATTGTCTGATATGGCATTATTACAAGGCATTACATACCTTGGCCAGTCCTCACCTCATCATCCCCTGGCCAGCTCTCAGCTCATCATACCCTGACTAGCCCTCTCCTCATCATACCCTGGCCAGCCCTCTCCTCATTATACCCTGGCCAGCCCTCTCCTCATTAAACCCTGGCCAGCCCTCTCCTCATTATACCCTGGCCAGCCCTCTCCTCATAATACCCTGGCCAGCCCTCTCCTCATCATACCCTGGCCAGCCCTCTCCTCATCATACCCTGGCCAGCCCTCTCATCATTCCCTGGCCAGCCCTGACCTCATCATACCCTGGCCAGGCCTCTCCTCATCAGACCAAACACTGGTTTACAAATAGGGTTGTTGATTAACAGAACAAAGTACCAAGTAACATAATATACGTGGGATCAACTGATTAAGTTTGGGAGGATGTAAAGTATTACATGTTTCTCTATGCAAGTGAGAAAATAGTGCAGGTTGGCCAGAATGTGGTGCATCCAACCCACCCGTACCACCAACCACACGCTCGTGAAGCAGCAACACACCAAGAATAACAGTTTAACACGCAGCTCCCTTATGGTCAATATGGCGACCAATGACCCCGACGAATACAGGCCAAGCTCTGCCAAAGTTATTACTAAACCAAAACTACCAAGAAGCAAGTTTAAAAAATATGCAATATTTTAAATAAATGGCTATATTTACAGCTGCATTGAACATGTCATTAGCAACCCATCCTCCAGAGAGAGAGACTCAACGTCAGACTGCGTTAACCCAGACTGTCATCCAGGAGGCCTGGTCAGGGACCAGACCGCAGGGGACATTGATCCTCACCACATCAAGGTAAGAAACCGAGGAGAACCAGTGATGAGCAGGGGTGTCATAGGCACAATCAGAGAACGCCGAATAAACATCAGAGGTCTGCGGTTGTTCAAGACCCTCCCAGCGAGCGTAAGAAATATTGCCGGAACAACCGTGGACATCTTCAAGAGGAAACTAGATTGCTTTCTTCAAGAAGTGCCGGACTAGCCGGGCTGTGGTGGATATGTGGGCCTGCGGGCCGCTCCAAGCAACAGCCTTGTGGACCAAACTCTCACAAGTCAAGCCTGGCCTCGGGCCGGGCTTGGGGAGTAGAAGAACTCCCAGAACCCCATCAAGCAGGTATCAACCAGGTATAGAGCAGGCGCTCTTCCTCTGGATCACAAACTGTTGCTGAAACAGGAAAATGTGTGGCGATGGGGGGGGGAGATGGGCGGGCGTATTTGTGACCAAGAATGGGCTAGACCACTACAGCTTCCTCCTACACTCAACAGCTGTCTCACATTTTCTCAAACACAAATACCCACACACCCCTTCCTTGTAGACACACATTTAATGCTCTATAAGCCCTAGACATCCGCCGCCGGGCCTTTTTCAATATTTGTGGCTGGCTTTTCAACTGCGGGTTCGCTTTCCTCATGTTGGCTGATCTGTGAAAACCGCAGACAATAATCAATTGGTCTCAAAATCCCCTAAGCCAGGTGAATGCTGCAGACACCAACTGCAGACACACTTTGTCCCTTATGCACTAAGGCTACTCGTATACAGTATTGAACTGGTACCAAGCCACATGGCGTTGTGGCGCTGGTGGCTGTATGGACAGCACGCTGGATAGGTAGCCCTGTGCACCGGGGTTCGATTCCCGACGCTGGCAGAAACAGATGGGCAAAGTTTCTTTCACCCTGATGCCCCTGTTTCCTAGCAGTAATTAGGTACGTGGGAGTTACAGCCGTTACGGGCTGCTTCCTGTGTGTGTGTGTACACTCACCTATTTGTGCTTGCGGGGGTTGAGCTTTGGCTCTTTGGTCCCGCCTCTCAGCTGTCAATCAACTGGTGTACAGATTCCTGAGCTTACCGGGCTCTATCATATCTACATTTAAAACTGTGTATTGAGTCAGCCTGTAAGTGTGTGTGTGTGTGTGTGTGTGTGTGTGTGTGTGTGTGTGTGTGTGTGTGTGTGTGTGTGTGTGTGTGTGTGTGTGTGTGTGTGTGTGTAATTACCTAAGTGTAGTTACAGGATGAGAGCTACGCTCGTGGTGTCCCGTCTTCCCAGCACTTTTTGTCATATAACGCTTTGAAACTACTGACGGTCTTGGCCTCCACCACCTTCTCCCCTAACTTGTTCCAACCGTCTACCACTCTTTGCGAAAGTGAATTTTCTTATATTTCTTCGGCATCTGTGTTTAGCTAGTTTAAATCTATGACCTCTTGTTCTTAAAGTTCCAGGTCTCGGGAAATCTTCCCTATCGATTTTATCAATTCCTGTTACTATTTTGTATGTAGTGATCATATCACCTCTTTTTCTTCAGTCTTCTAGTTTTGGCATATTCAATGCCTCTAACCTCTCCTCGTAGCTCTTAGCCTTCAGTTCTGGGAGCCACTTAGTAGCATGTCTTTGCACCTTTTCCAGTTTGTTGATGTGCTTCTTAAGATATGGGCACCACACAACCGCTGCATATTCTAGCTTTGGCCTAACAAAAGTCGTGAACAATTTCTTTAGTATACCGCCATCCATGTATTTAAAAGCAATTCTGAAGTCAGAAAGCGTGGCATAGGCTCCTCGCACAATATTCTTTATGTGGTCCTCAGGTGATAGTTTTCTATCTAGAACCACCCCTAGATAGAAAACGTCTACGTCCCCTTCCCTCATCCTCGTAGCTTGTTTAACATGTTGATACAAGAATGTTTCCAGGATGAGGTCATTCTTTATCAGAATTCTTTAAAGATTTCTCATATAATATATAGGTTGTGTGAGGTCTATGTTCTCCTATTCCACATTCCATAACATGGCCTTTATTAACATTAAATTCCATTTGCCAAGTGGTGTTCCATATACTTATTTTGTCCAGGTCATCTTGAAGGGCATGACAATCATCTAAGTTTCTTATCCTCCCTATTATCTTAGCATCATCAGCAAACATGTTCATATAATTCTGTATACCAACTGGTAGATCATTTATGTAGACAATAAACATCACTGGCGCAAGAACTGAACCCTGTGGTACTCCACTTGTGACATTTCTCCAGCCTGATACATTGCCTCTGATCACTGCCCTCATTTTTCTATCAGTCAGAAAATTTTCCACCCATGTTAGAAGCGTACCTGTCACCCCTCCAGTATTTTCCAGTTTCCAGAACAACCTCTTATGTGGAACTCTGTCGAAAGCCTTTTTCAGGTCCAGATAGATGCAGTCAACCCAACCATCTCTTTCCTGTAATATCTCTGTTGCTCGATCAGAGAAACTGAGTAAATTCGATACACGGGATCTTCCAGATCGAAAACCATACTGTCTGTCTGATATTATATCATTTCTCTCCAGGTGTTCTACCCATTTAGTTTTAATTATTTTTTCCAATATTTTGACTATTACACTTGTCAATGATACCGGTCTATAATTAAGGGGTCTTCCCTGCTTCCACTTTTGTAGATTGGAACTATGTTAGCCTTTTTCCACACATCAGCTACAACTCCTGTAAACAGGGATGCCTGAAAAATCACTTGAGGATGCTGAGCTCAGGGGCACATTCTCTCAGAACCCATGGTGAAACTCCATCTGGACCAACTGCTTTTTTCTTATTTAGCTCTTTGAGCATTTTTTCCACTTCGTCTCTAGACACCTCTATGTGCTCTACGTTGTTCTCTGGAATTCTTATTGTATCTGGTTCCCTGAAGATTTCATTTTGTACAAACACACTTGGAACTTTTCGTTTAATGTTTCACACATTTCCTTTTCATTTTCCGTGAATTTATTTCCCATTTTCAACCTCTGAATATTATCCTTTACCTGCAATTTGTTGTTTATGAATTTATAGAATAGACCTGGTTCTGTTTTACATTTGTCTGCAATCCCTTTTTCAAAATTTCTTTCTGCCTCTCTCCTCACTGCCGTGTAGTTGTTTCTCGCATCTTTGTATCGCTGGTATGTTTGGGAGTTTGGCCTCTTCCTGTATTGATTCCATTTTTGTGTCTTTTGGTCTCTGGCCCTCTCGCACTTTCTGTTGAACCAATCCTGTTTCCTAGTTCTGCATCTCTGTTTTGGTATAAATTTTTTTGTGCCTTTATCATATATTTCACAAAATTGACATACATCTCTCATTCACTTCCTTGCCTAGCAACAAGTCTGTCCAATTATACTCACTAAAAAATGTTCTAAGGTTGTCATAATGTCCTCTCCTAAAGTCAGGTTTTTCAATTGCATCGACCTTCATATTTTCTTCCAGATTATAACGCATTGCATACTTTATTCCCAAAAAGACATGGTCACTTTTACCCAAGGAAGGAAGGTACTGAATGTCAAATATTTCTTCCTCCTTCCTGTAAATATCAAATCTAGCATGGAGGAACGTCCCCTTCCCTCATCCTCGTAGCTTGTTTAACATGTTGATACAAGAATGCTTCCAGGATGAGGTCTACAAATTTACAGGTCCAAAATCTTCTGTTTTNTTCCTAGTTCTATGGTATCTCTCTCTCTGCTTTCAGGTGTTCTGTAATTTCGGAAGTTCCTCCACGCCTTTTGTTCAGTTCCTTTGCTTCCATACATGCCCTATTAAACCATGGATTCTTCTTTTCCTTATCGCTTTTTCCTTTCGGGCCGGGATAAACCTGTTTACTGCCTCCTGACATTTTTTGGTGACATAGTCCATCATGTTTTGTATGGTATGTCCCTTAGAAATTTTCTCATCTCATAATTTCCCTTTCGGTACGCCTGCCCTTTTTTTCCTGTTTTTTTTAGGGGGGGGGTGGAGATAAATCCTAGCTCTACCAGGTACTCAAAGATCAAGACACTGAGATCACTCATTCCCAAGGGCGCTTCCAACTTAACTTCCCTTATATCCAACTCATTTAGGATAAATATCAGATCAAGCATAGCTGGTTCATCCTCTCCTCTCATTCTTGTCGGTACCTTAGAAAGGTACCGACAAGGTACTGTGTAGGCTTAGAACGTGTCTTGTTTCCACGTCCAGCAGCTTAGCTCTCCATGTGGGTCTCTGTTCTCCCAATCTATCTTCCCGTGGTTGAAGTCTCCCATGATTAGTAGTTTGGATCCGTTCCTGCTAGCGACAGAAGCTGCTCTCTGTTATATTAATGGTGGCCATGTTGTTTCTATCATATTCCTGTCTGGGTCTTCTGTCGTTTGGTGAAGATTATATATGTCTACTACTATAATTTTTTGTCTTCTAATTGCTATAGTACCTGTTATGTAGTCACTGAAATCCTCACAGCCCCAGCAGCAGGAGGGTGACAGCCAGGGACACACGCCCCAGCAGCAGGAGGGTGACAGCCAGGGACACACGCCCCAGCAGCAGAGGGTGACAGCCAGGGACACACGCCCCAGCAGCAGAGGGTGACAGCCAGGGACACACGCCCCAGCAGCAGAGGGTGACAGCCAGGGACACACGCCCCAGCAGCAGAGGGTGACAGCCAGGGACACACGCCCCAGCAGCAGAGGGTGACAGCCAGGGACACACGCCCCAGCAGCAGGAGGGTGACAACCAGGGACACACGCCCCAGCAGCAGGAGGGTGACAGCCAGGGACACACGCCCCAGCAGCAGAGGGTGACAGCCAGGGACACACGCCCCAGCAGCAGGAGGGTGACAGCCAGGGACACACGCCCCAGCAGCAGGAGGGTGACAGCCAGGGACACACGCCCCAGCAGCAGAGGGTGACAGCCAGGGACACACGCCCCAGCAGCAGGAGGGTGACAGCCAGGGACACACCCCCAGCAGCAGAGGGTGACAGCCAGGGACACACGCCCCAGCAGCAGAGGGTGACAGCCAGGGACACACGCCCCAGCAGCAGAGGGTGACAGCCAGGGACACACGCCCCAGCAGCAGGAGGGTGACAGCCAGGGACACACGCCCCAGCAGCAGAGGGTGACAGCCAGGGACACACGCCCCAGCAGCAGAGGGTGACAGCCAGGGACACACGCCCCAGCAGCAGGAGGGTGACAGCCAGGGACACACGCCCCAGCAGCAGAGGGTGACAGCCAGGGACACACGCCCCAGCAGCAGGAGGGTGACAGCCAGGGACACACGCCCCAGCAGCAGGAGGGTGACAGCCAGGGACACACGCCCCAGCAGCAGAGGGTGACAGCCAGGGACACACGCCCCAGCAGCAGGAGGGGTGACAGCCAGGGACACACGCCCCAGCAGCAGGAGGGTGACAGCCAGGGACACTGGGGATGCGCACACTGGGCGGGATAAGATGTAGGGGCGGACGGTAATTAGAAAGTAGTAAACTTTTTCAGGAGACTAATTGTTGAAGGAACACGGGGTGGTGAACACGGGGTGGTGACGAGGATGGCGCGGTGTTTTACACCACCAACAACCACAACAACAATCATCTTAGATAAACAACCACGACAAAATCTATGTGCTATATTTATAGCTTCAATTTATACAATACCAACAAAATACATAATAACTAATATAACAATCTAATCCTTACGAAAAGTCGTATATCAAATACATTTGTTATGGTATAACTTGCGAGAGTGGACAAAATGCTGTCAATAATTCAGTACAAAAGTTGAATATAAAAGAAGTGTCAAGCTCGCATACTTTATCCCCTGCACTACGTGTCTATACTTTATCCCCCGCACTACGTGTCTAACCATCATGATGAATTTGTGGCAGCCGGTACCTCTTGCCCAGCTGCCACAGAAGCCAAGGTGAGTAAGGCTCGCTGACAGCTGAGGACGGGGGGGGGGGGGGGGGTGACATAACCAACAAAATAGCCAGGATAAGCAAGTCAACTGGCCAAAAGAGTGCCACTGTCAGGATCAAGCCACAGCTTGACTTGTCATGTTATTACTTGCATAACATTAATGGTAATATATTGGCTGAACACCTGGTCATTGGTGGGCCTTGTGAGAGTGAACACAAAAATACATGAATAAATGCCAAAGTATTACTCTCTGACTTAATAAAATTGTTCTACATCAAACTATAACGACTGGGATGAAGTTAATGCAACTGATTTCATAAATATGAAACAAAGTATAAAGGAGATATAATATAGTAGAGGTGGGTGGGCGTGACGGGAGGAGCCCCGTGGACACCACCTCTCCAGCAGCAGCTTCCTGGCGGACGACGTCTCCTGCATAACTTTGACTTATTGACCTCATGGCGCCTGACACGTCCAAATCAGTAACTGTCAGACCTTGTTGTGCATGACGTCCGTCACGGGCCCGCCTGGCAACCCCCGCCACGAGTGCCAACACGCTGGCACCCCTCCCCGCCCTGGCACCTTCAGCAGCAAGCCCGCACCACCTCCACATACCCTTCACAAATAATTGCCTATTTAGGAAATGTGACCTATACCTAACACAAAGCGTAACTACTTTGCACGTGATTTGAATAGAAGACAAATGAAGACAAAGTGTCATGACTTGGAAGAAGCCTCACATATTAGGACACTTGCCAGGAGATACTGACAGTAGTCGGGTTGGACTGTCTCACCTCAAGGGTAATTTATAGTTGGATTATTACTTGTACGAAGAGCATATACACCTGAAGGCTGATCATATTCTGCCAATGGTTCTTGGGAGTGTGCTATGACCGAGGCCCCCGGGGAGGCAACATAGGGTGTGTGAGGTGCAGCAACATGGAGGCTCCGGCACTTGGGGCAGGGTTGTAAACACATGCTAATATTTCAAGGAGCCGTTTATCCGAGCGAGTTACCCCTGACATTACCGCCGGCTACCATACGAATTAATGCACACTTCACACTTGGGGCACGGAAACGAACACATGCAAAAGAATTTACACACAAGAGAAATACATGTGTACAAACATTACACATGGAGAGAATGTTTAGGGGCTCCTCTTGAGGTTATCTTGAGATAAGTAGAGATAAGGGCTAGGCAGATGTAAAATACAAGAGGGACAGACAGACATACAGACGGAGGGCAATGAGTGGCTTCCCATCACAAGTGTCACGACTGCTTTTGTAGTACATAAAAAAGTGGGCTTGACCAATGAGCTGCCATCCCCCCCCCCCTTCCACACGGACATTCCACTCAACACCCGTAGTCATTGATAGGTAAATACTTATAAGTAACTAATACTCGCAAGCAGCCTATATTTACACCTGTAACCAAGAACGAGTGACCATTAGCGTATTGCCACACATACGACCGCCTTATATCGGACAACACAGCAATTATATTTCAGCTCAACTATTATACACACACACGCAGATTTGTTTACAAAAATTATATTCAGGCAACGAATGCTCTAGCCAAGCAACTGAATCAAGAAGTGTTTAAGGAAAGCGGTGAGGATACAGAAGACAATAGATTAACAACCAAAATACACTGGCGTAAATCATAAATATGGCGGGGAACGGAAGGAAGAATTCATTGTCTTTACTTCCCAGGTAAATGTGAGTGGCTAGTGTAGTAAGGGCTGGCGGCAGCGACGGAGGTGCACCTACCTGCCCTGAGGCCGACACTGACATGCTCCAAGGTTAGCAACGGGTGAAGGTAACAACGCTCAAGTGGTAGCCACACACTGATCCCAC
This sequence comes from Procambarus virginalis, assembly GCA_020271785.1. NCBI lineage: Eukaryota > Metazoa > Arthropoda > Malacostraca > Decapoda > Cambaridae > Procambarus > Procambarus virginalis. The sequence continues at coordinate 62,289,042 of WNGS01164858.1, forward strand.
CCCCACACACACCCTAACTCAACACCACACACAAACCAAGTTCACAGATATTACGTGAGATCCGATTGATTGATTGATGAAGACTAAGCCACCAGGTGGCACGGGCACGAGTAGCCCCGTAGGTGGGAGATGTTTGGAGTGAATGTGGTCTTTGGTGGTGTAACATCTTGAAGTGTCTCTCGACCCTCGGCCAAGTGAGATGCCAAAGAGGTCAGCTTTTGAAGCCATCCTATTCCTAAATTATGTGAACGATCCCCCAGCTGGGGGTAGACTCTTATTCATATATGCAGGAAGGTCTGGAAGTATTAGGGAGAGGAAGACGGGCCTACTGGGTGGTGAAATACTCCCGGACTGCAGAAAAGGCATAATAGACATATCACACCAAACCTATATCCTGAGGACACACAACCCACATGAAATCCACTACATATCCAAGGTTGGCCAACAACAGGTATGCCTTTAAAAATCTGAATTCATTCAGAACTCGACGTTTTATACGTTAGAACAATCCTGAAATACGCAGCACCAGTATAGGCAAGCCATCAGCACTCTTGAAGAATAGAATACTAGGAGAGAAGAGACACATCGTACTCACCTAGTTGTGTTTTCGGGGGTTGAGCTTTGGCTTATTGGTCCCGCCTCTCAACCGCCAATCTACTGGTGCACAGATTCCTGAGCTTCTCGAGCTCTATCATATCTACATTTGAAACTGTGTATGGAATCTGCTTCCACCATACAGTGACAATACAGAGATTGGGGCTAGGATGATAACAGAACCATTGAAAGGAATACCAATGTAAGCCAGGGATAGAATGGGAGTAGCCTAAAGAATTGACAGTAGAGGGATAGAAGCCATGCAGAGAACATCTGGTTGATACCTGGTTGATGGGGTTCTGGGAGTTCTTCTACTCCCCAAGCCCGGCCCGAGGCCAGGCTTGACTTGTGAGAGTTTGGTCCACTAGGCTGTTGCTTGGAGCGGCCCGCAGGCCCACATACCCACCACAGCCCGGCTGGTCCGGAACTCCTTGGAGGAATAAATTAGTTCCTCTTGAAGATGTCCACGGTTGTTCCGGCAATATTTCTTATGCTTGCTGGGAGGACGTTGAACAACCGCGGACCTCTGATGTTTATACAGTGTTCTCTGATTGTGCCTATGGCACCCCTGCTCTTCACTGGTTCTATTCTGCATTTTCTTCCATATCGTTCACTCCAGTACGTTGTTATTTTACTGTGGTAGATTGGACCGCCCTCAGTATCTTCCAGGTGTATATTATTTGATATCTCTCTCGTCTTCTTTCTAGTGAGTACATTTGGAGAGCTTTGAGACGATCCCAATAATTAGGTGCTTTATCGCGTCTATACGTGCGTATATGTTCTCTGTATTCCCTCTATTTCAGCAATCTCTCCTGCTCTGAAGGGGAAGTGAGTAGAACAGTACTCAAGACGGGACAGCACAAGTGACTTGAAGAGTACAAGCATTGTGATGGGATCCCTGGATTTGAAGTTCTCGTAATCCATCCTATCATTTTTCTGGCTGTCGCAATATTTGCTTGGTTATGCTCCCTAAAACGTTAGGTCGTCAGACATCATTATTCCCAATCCTTTACATGCTGTTTTCCTACTATGGGCACATTTGATTGTGTTTTGTACCCTGTATTATGTTTAAGGTCCTCATTTTTACCGTACCTGAGTACCTGGATTTGTCACTGTTAAACATCATATTATTTTCTGATGCCCAGTCGAAAACTTTATTAATATCAGCTTGAAGTTTTCAATGTCTTCAGCCGAGGTAATTTCTTACTGATTTTTGTGTCGTCTGCAAAGGATGATACGAAGCTGTGACTTGTATTTTTGTCTATATCTGATATGAGAATAAGGAAAAGCAGCGGTGCAAGGACTGTACCCTGAGGTACAGAGCTTTTAACTGCACTTGGACTAGATTTTATATGGTTGACCGTTACTCGCTGAGTCCTGTTTGAGAAAACTGACACCGACGAAAACTGAGTATCCAGCGTCCTCCTTTACCGGTTATTCCCATTGACTTCATTTTGTGTGCTATCACGCCATGTCACATTTATCGAAAGCCTTGCGAAGTCCGTGTATATCACATCAGCATTCGTTTTTCTTAATGCCTCAGTGACTTTATCGTAGTGCTCAAGTAGCTGTGAGAAGGCACGATCTTCCCGCTCGAATCCTATGTTGCCTGGGTTGTGAAGGTCATTGGTCTCCATGAAATTGGTGACCTGACTCCTAATCACTCTCTCAAATACTTTTATTATGTGCGATGTTAGTGCAACTGGTCTATAATTCTTTGCCAATGCTTTGCTCCCTCCTTGTGTAGAGGGGCTATGTCTGATACTTTAAGTGCATCTGGTATCTCCCCCGATGTCCAAGCTCTTCCTCCACACTATACTGAGTGCCTGTGCTACCGGCACTTTGCATTTCTTTATAAATATTGAATTCCATGAGTGTCTGGACCTGGGGCCGAGTGCATGGGCAGTTTTCAAGTTCTCTTTCAAAATTTAGTGCGCTCGTGTTGATATNGACAGTAGCTAATAATGGCAGGTGGAGACAGACTCCATCCGCAGTTTCAAATGTAGATGCGATAGAGCTCAATAGGCCTAGGAACCTGTACACCTGTTGACTGTCTGTAAACAGGAGATACCAAAAACCCGAAGCTCAACCCCCGCCAGCACAACTATCTTGAGGTTATCTTGAGATGATTTCGGGGCTTTTTTTTTTTTTTAGTGTCCCGCGGCCCGGTCCTCGACCCCAGGAAGCAGCCCGTGACTGCTTCCTGGTGTCAATCAATCAGTCAATCAACTGGTGTACAGATTCCTGAGCCTACTGGGCTCTATCATATCTACATTTAAAACTGTGTATGGAGTCAGCCTCCACCACATCACTGCCTAATGCATTCCATCCGTTAACTACTCTGACACTGAAAAAGTTCCTTCTAACGTCTCTGTGGCTCATGTGGGTACTCAGTTTCCACCTGTGTCCCCTTGTTCGCGTCCCACCAGTGTTGAATAGTTTATCCTTGTTTACCCGGTCGATTCCCTGATGATTTTGTAGGTTTTGATCATGTCTCCCCTTACTCTTCTGTCTTCCAGTGTCGTAAGGTGCATTTCCCGCAGCCTTTCCTCGTAACTCATGCCTCTTAGTTCTGGGACTAGTCTACTGGCATACCTTTGGACTTTTTCCAGCTTCGTCTTGTGCTTGACAAGGTACGGGCTCCATGCTGGGGCTGCATACTCCAGGATTGGTCTTACACATGTGGTGTACAAGATTCTGAATGATTCCTTACACAGGTTCCTGAACGCTGTTCTGATGCTAGCCAGCCTCGCATATGCCGCAGACGTTATTCTTTTATGTGGGCTTCAGGAGACAGGTTTAGTGTGATATCAACTCCTAGATCTTTCTCTCTGTCCGTTTCATTAAGTACTTCATCTCCTATTCTGTATCCTGTGTTTGGCCTCGTGTTTCCACTGCCTTGTTTCATTACTTTGCATTTAATCGGGTTGAACTTCAACAGCCATTTGTTGGACCATTCACTCAGTTTGTCTAGGTCATTTTGTAGCTTCCTACTATCATCCTCAGTTTCAATCCTCCTCATAATTTTTGCATCATCGGCAAACATTGAGAGAAACGATTCTATACCCTCTGGGAGATCATTTACATATACCAGAAACAGTATAGGTCCAAGGACTGGCCCCTGCGGGATTCCGCTCGTAACGTCTCGCCAATCTGAGACTTTACCCCTCACACTCACAGTGACTCGTTGTCTCCTGTTGCTTAGGTACTCTTTTATCCAATGGAGTACCTTCCCTTTCACTCCAGCCTGCATCTCCAGCTTTTTCACTACCTTCTTGTGTGGTACTGTATCAAAGGCTTTCTGACAATCCAAAATATGCAGTCTGCCCACCCTTCTCTTTCTTGCCTGGTTGTAGAATTCAAGTAACCCTGTGAGGTAGAACCTGCCATCCCTGAACCCATGTTGATGCTGTGTTACAAAGTTCTTTCGCTCCAGATGCTCCACTAGCTTTCTTCGCACAATCTTCTCCATCAGCTTGCATGGTATGCAGGTTAGGGACACTGGCCTGTAGTTCAGTGCCTTCTGTCTATCTCCTTTCTTGTATATCGGGAATACATTAGCTGCTTTCCAAATTTCTGGCAGATCCCCTGTTGCCAGTGATTTGTTATACACTATGGAGAGTGGTAGACACAGTTCTTCTGCTCCTTCCTTTAGTATCCAAGGGGAGATTCCATCCGGGCCTATAGCATTTGTCACATCCAACTCTAGTTAAACACTTCCTTACTTCCCCGCTGGTAATCTCAAACTCTTCCAGTGGTTCCTGGTTAGCTATTCCCTCTCTTATTTCTGGAATTTCTCCTTGCTCTAAGGTGAAGGCCTCCTGGAATTTCTTATTCAGTTCCTCACACACTTCCTTGTCGTTTGTAGTGAACCCTTCTGCCCCTATCCTTAATTTCATAACCTGTTCCTTGACTCTGTGTGTGTGTGTGTGTGTGTGTGTGTGTGTGTGTGTGTGTGTGTGTGTGTGTGTGTGTGTGTGTGTGTGTGTGTGTGTGTGTGTGTGTGTGTGGACCATCAGAAAGTTGACATTTTTAGTACTGAATTTGGACATACCAGAAACTGTTTTACCGCAACGTAAATATAAGACCAAATCTAACCTCTCCTAGCAATCCTAAGCCTAATTCACGCTATGTTATACCATATATAATACACGTAATGCCAGGCCTAGGAATATTTAAGTTTGGTTTTTAGCATTATTTTTTCTGGATTCTAAAATTAATAATACAAAAATTAGTTCACTGGTGGTCCATCACTACATATTCGTACTTTCCACCAAATAGTTACTATAAGTACTATTATTTCAGGAGGGTGGTACTCGATCTTCCATGCACAAAAAGGTGAGTACACACACTGTGGGCCGGCGCCAATGAGAGGCAGACCCCGTGTTACCACTGTGGCGCCGCTGCCAACTTACACATTATCGACCGGGTTTAGCGGCATGCTAAACTTCCACCCATGCTTCCGTAATGATTCTAAATGTGTATTTTTGTACAACGGAGAAGATATTCCTTAACAATATATATTGCCTAACGTTGTTAAGGCAATAGAGATTTTAATCAATCACATATCCAATCTTTTAGATTTGCCATCACTATTTTAGAGCGTGTTAGTTAGTGCGTCTTTAATGGAATTTCACGTGCTTTATGGAATAGACCATTCTCTTGTAAATAAGACGATTAGTTAAAACAAAAGAGCCATAATAGTGAAGTTTTCTATGCATCGGCCTTAATACGTTGTTGAGGTGGTTGAGTTCGAGCGTTTCAGGTTATTCTGGTTAGGCAAAACAGTTGCATTTTTTACGGTGTGACCGGAAAAAAAAAACCTTGCAGGAGGGAGGGGTGGCGGGTGCCAGGAGACACGCCCAGGTCGACGACAACACCCCCTCCACTCAACGACACAAAAAACACAAACACACGCACAGTGCCAAGGTGTCTTTGTCTTGCTCTGGCCTTACTAGTGAGGTATATTTACTCAAAGGGAATAGATCTGTCACCATAGAGCTCGGATGATGATATCTGGCACAATTTGGAGCACCTTGCTTACAGTTCAGTTGTTGTTACAATACTTGTAATTCTTGTTATAATTATATATATAATTGTTATAATTAAACCAAGGACAATATGACCACCACATATGATATATAATTATGTGTGATAGATGACATATTTAAACAATTATTTATTAAATTCGAGTTAATACAAATGCCGTGACTTATTTATAAGTGACATATGCATTATGACATTACGCATAGCAAAAATAAATATGCATTAAATGAAATATATAAACTTTGAGCGTGTAAGATGTCGTACACGTCAGTGATAACACCATAATATGTCTTTCATTAAAGTAATTTATGCATTAATAATACTTAAATTAGACTGGAAGCATTTGTCAACAGTTACAGATTCATTTAAATGTCTTAACAAGAGTACGTGTCTTAGTACGTGCGCTGTAATATGATAAACCGTTAAGAGCCTAGACCAATAGCTGCAGCCATGGGGCGCTCTCCTCCTGCAACACAGGCTCATGGGGCACAATTATGTATATATAGAGAGGCTCAGGGTGCCTTGTGCTCTACGTCAACCCATGCTCTTGTTTAGATCCCAGTTTTTGTAACTTACCATAGTACAAAGATTGGCGTACTAAACAATTAGATAGTAGAATTTTGTATTATTCATTTTATATTTCGAAAAAAATGAAGCTAAAAAACACACTTAAATATTCCTAGGCCTAGTATAGCACATATATGAACTATATTATGCCTCATATATCTTGCATTAGGCCTAGGAAGGTTAGGTTATTTTAGTTTCTCTTTGCAACATAAATATAAAATCTTTTCCGGTTTGTCCAAATTCAATAGTACCGATTTCTAGTTTCTTACTGTGTTGTATATAGGTATATGTACTAAGGTCCTCATCGTTACTATAAGTACCACCAAAACAGAAGGATGGGTTGTATACGTATACAGGTTGGTGGGACAATGTTCGAGATACATACAGGTTCATTTAGAGCTGTATTACTGGAAACAGGTTCATAGTCTGCTGTGTGTTTAGTATAACTAAATCAGCGATCAATAAAAATGGTAAATTTCAACACCAGTTTACAGCATACGCAACCATTTTCATCGTAACACTGCAGTTTGCTTTATTTATAATGCATCCCATACCCATGAACTAATGGGTGACACATTAATGAACTAACGGGCACCCCGCGCCACATGAACTATTGCCCTCATACCTGTGGTACTCTGTAGTGTAGATAACTAACACTCTAATTATAGGTAAATCCATCTGTTAGTAAGGTTGCTCATAATAATTTCGGGAAAAAACATGTTGAGCAGTGAAGGCCAGGCGGCCTCCACGTGGTCACTCTCTTCCTCTGTAATTCACTATTCAACCTTACTCTAACATGTATGTTCCTCCAACTTTTTGCACACAAGGTATTCTTGTACTTTCATATATATTTTGACTGATAAGTCCCAAAGTAAGAGGTAACAGCAGCGTTTAATCTAATTAACCTAACTCTAAATTAATAGTGCATTCACCCCGAAACAAATGAATAATGTATGTGGTTGCATAGCGCTCTCTCCAGACAAGAATACTGCCGGCCGCTTGTGCTATGGACGCCGCTATATTAACTACAGTGATGTATTTAACTGATTTTGATGTTGTGAAGCAGAACAGTGTAATACAATAGATAATAATGCTATACTCTCAGCCGAGAATACTTCCTACTGGTTGTCCCGGATATTATAGAGCTAAATATTATATTCACTGGCACGCTGCCACGAGGAACACAATATAGTGCAGAACATTCAGTAAGTCACCCAAGTCTATACTAGCCCGGCTGCATTATGCTTGTGGGAGTTTGATCAGTAGGTAGAAGGCAGACCCGCCGGGACCCCCCACAGGCGCTCCACCGACGCCCAGGCACTCAAGCACACGCTACGAAAAAGCTTCCATCTTTCTCGCCGGAGAACGGAAACGCCAAGCAATTCTAAGAAGACTATTACCGGGTAACAGGTGAAGAAACGGCTCATGTTTGACCAGACAACACTAGTTTCAGGCAGGTCAAATATCCTCAAAAATGAATCACGGGGACGCAGACGAGGCGCCCTTGGTGTGCTGGTGTCACACTCATCTGAACCTGTTTACCGTGTCAATAATAACCCCACGCCATCATTCAGATGAGTATCAGGAACTCCAGGTGCACTGAGCAAACACACACCTACACTATAGCCGTCGGCATGACACCATCATGTAGTTCAAAGTCACGCAAGCAGTGACACCAGTAAACTTAGCACCGCCGGAACATTACATATCGCTTACTGCCGGGGATATTACCTCAATGTGTTGAAAAATGAAGGGTGCTGGAGTCAAAGGGGTCAGAGGCTTGCTATAGTAAGACGTGAGCATAGATGAAGTTGCATTATGAGTCGTGGTGTGTCAAGGCAGGGGAGAAATGTTTACCTGTAGTCGATATCAAGTAATCAAACCCCTGATCGGGCTTGGGAAGCCCGATCAGGGGTAAGCTTGGCTGATAACTTTTAAGTTGTCAGACTGGATCACATATTCATTACAACCCGGGTGATCCAACGCGTCCTGCAGGAACTTGGGCGTCCAATTGTCTCTTAAAACAGCTACTTGTGTTCCGGTAATTTTTCGCATATTTGATGGAAAGAAGTTGACGATCCGTGGACCTCTGATGTTTACATAGTGGTCTCTGATTGTGCCTGTGACATCTTACTCTTGACTGGGGTTTCTATTCTGCATTTCCTACCATATCAATCGCTCCAGTAAGTTATTTTATTGTGAATATTTGGGACATGTTCTTCCAATATTTTCTATGTATATATTATGTGTCGTCTACCTCGGCTTCTACCCAAAGAATACATTTTGGGTACTTTGAGATGGCTCCAGAAACTTTATTTTTTTTATTCTAAGAGTGTCGCATATGTTCTCTGTATCATTTCTATTTCAGATATCTCCTGATTTGATAGGGAGAGTGAGTTGCGAGTAGCGTTTCAAGGATGGTAAACACATGTGACTTAAAAATAAGAAATATTGAGATGGCATTCCCAGATTTTACAGTTTTCATGTCACCCATCATGAAACAATTGTCTTTTACTCATCAACATTCTGTATATCGTAATTCAGATTTTTTCCTGGTTTAAAAGGAGATATCTCCAAAGTATAGAAAATGGTTATTATTCCCCGCAAACTTTGTTTTGGCCTTTGCCTCAGATAACTTAGTGAAGACGTCGAGAAGGCACTTGAAGGCTGATGACTTGTGAACAATATGTCACAGCCCTCGCAGTCGGCAGCCTGCAAGTACTATTAAGACGTCTTCCATACCCTGTCTTAGGCAAAGGTCAAGGCGAAGTTTGAGGGAAGTAATAGCCGTCTTCTAAGATTTGGAGACATAAGCCATCAGAAAATAATACTACCCCAGGGAATTTTTGTTTTTACATTCTGTAATTATCTGAATTATATATATATATATATATATATATATATATATATATATATATATATATATCTACGGTATTATAGACATCAGCAGCTTACACTGTACCTGTTTATATATAGTTTATCTGTATTTGTAATAAAACTAAGATAGTTGTATTTTGTAATAAAACTAAGATAGCTTTATTACAATCCTAGCTTGGGCGGGAGCTAGGCTTGTCTTGTAATAACTTAATTGGTGGTGGTGGTGGTGTGTGTGTGTGTGTGTGTGTGTGTGTGTGTGTGTGTGTGTGTGTGTGTGTGTGTGTGCGTGCGTGCGTGCGTGCGTGCGTGCGTGCGTGCGTGCGTGCGTGTGTGTGTGTGCGTGTGTGTTGTATTTTGTGAGAGACCTAGATTAATTATTAATAAGTCAATGAACAAACCAGCTAATTTATAAACAAATTAATTAATACATATAAACATGCCCTATAAATTCTGGCAAGATTTTATCTCAGTAATAACTTCCCGTTAAATTGCTAACATTATTGGTCTTGCCCATTGAGAGTGAGGACGCAACTTGCTGAGATATCTCCAAATATTGCTTGGCGTGACAAGTAAACTTTAAATGTGACTACATAAACGCGACAATAAAATATGCAGCTTTTGCAGTTACGTGAAGTGACGTGGAGCGGCACCATGGGACAACTCGTGGCACTCACGAGGCAGGGTGAACAAGGAGTGGCACTATACACGAGGCAGGATGAACAAGGAGTGGCACTATACACGAGGCAGGATGAACATGGAGTGGCACTATGCACGAGGCAGGATGAACAAGGAGTGGCACTATGCACGAGGCAGGATGAACAAGGAGTGGCACTATGCACGAGGTAGGATGAACAAGGAGTGGCACTATGCACGAGGCAGGATGAACAAGGAGTGGCACTATGCACGAGGTAGGATGAACAAGGAGTGGCACTATGCACGAGGTAGGATGAACAAGGAGTGGCACTATGCACGAGGTAGGATGAACAAGGAGTGGCACTATGCACGAGGCAGGATGAACAAGGAGTGGCACTATGCACGAGGTAGGATGAACAAGGAGTGGCACTATGCACGAGGCAGGATGAACATGGAGTGGCACTATGCACGAGGTAGGATGAACAAGGAGTGGCACTATGCACGAGGCAGGATGAACAAGGAGTGGCACTATGCACGAGGCAGGATGAACAAGGAGTGGCACTATGCACGAGGCAGGATGAACAAGGAGTGGCACTATGCACGAGGTAGGATGAACAAGGAGTGGCACTATGCACGAGGCAGGATGAACAAGGAGTGGCACTATGCACGAGGCAGGATGAACAAGGAGTGGCACTATGCACGAGGCAGGATGAACAAGGAGTGGCACTATGCACGAGGCAGGATGAACAAGGAGTGGCACTATGCACGAGGCAGGATGAACAAGGAGTGGCACTATGCACGAGGTAGGATGAACAAGGAGTGGCACTATGCACGAGGCAGGATGAACAAGGAGTGGCACTATGCACGAGGCAGGATGAACAAGGAGTGGCACTATGCACGAGGCAGGATGAACAAGGAGTGGCACTATACACGAGGCAGGATGAACAAGGAGTGGCACTATGCACGAGGCAGGATGAACAAAGATGAGAGTTCCCGCCAAGTGTAGGTTGTGACACTAGGGATAAGGGCGGTTCCTCACCAATCAATACTGGTCAGCTGACGAGAACCCGAGGCAGGTCGGTGTGGCATGTATATCCAGACCCTCAGACATTCTACATTATAACCCCAAGTTAGTGTTATTTCGTGCTATCAAACTCAAATTTATGTGTGGCAATCACGAGAAGCAACGCCCGTCCAAGCACTCTACATGACAGATGTAATGGGTATTCAACTACCACACCAGCATTGCCTTTTAAACTCGACCTACCTTGGATAGTGAACTCCAACGCATTTTACCTGCAACCTGTTTTCACCAACTGACTTAAGTGTAATATACTCAACCTCTAGCTTATCTAATCACCCACTCCCGCACTGTACGTATTATTGCAATCTTGATTACTACCCCTTATTTACCTGGCATCCAACCTGGCTCCGTAATAACTAGATGGCAGACTTCTTTAGTACCATTGGAACTTTACTCAATCTCGCGTTCTCGAGGATATCCTCATAATGCACCTGGAGTCTGCCAGGGCAAACTAATGATCACATGCCTCTGTATGACTAAACATCCTGTGTGACGGGCATTGTTTAGCATCACACAGCTGGGTCTTGACACACTGTATATAGTCTAGGGTAACTGCACAAACATGTGTTAATAAAAACATATTTCAGAAGAAAAAATTATTTATATATTTTTTTAGTTATTGTTTTCCTTAAAGGTAAAGTTTTCCGACATTATTACCCGTAGGTGTTTAAAGTTTCCAGCCGGGAGGTAGTCTTGAGGTATCTGGATAGAACAGGCTGTTGGTGCAGCATTCCGCAGGCCGTATATACTTAGTTTTTTATTTTTTAATTGTGAAAATAGCACCGGTGGTTTAAATGTGTCTTTACATTTTATACATAAAGCTAATGAAGAATTGTTGTAATTCAAAAAACCTGATTGTTCATTTGATATATCACCCTATTGTGATTTGTGTGTGTACATACAGCTAGTTTGTGTGGCACGTTATATAGCTCAGCCTGCATGAATTTCAAGGTTTGCTTTGGCCTCTATAGATTCTTCTGTAATAAAAGTGATAATGTCTTTTGGAAATGATAATATTGCGCTATCGCTGGTGTTTGTGAGGCACATAAACCTGAAGAAAACACTGTGGCGCGTCCCATAACGGAGCCTCATTTGTGATGATCACACTTTGGTTGACTTGCTCTCTGGGCTCCGTTTGTCAGACTTGACGACCCATCTCTATACGTTTCCATGTGTTCCTTCCTTGTATGGCTATGGTGTCCATGGCTTCTTCACGTTCCAGTGCCGTTAGAACGGCACCTACAATGAAGGACTGGAGTGGAGCTACATTCAAAGATAATTAATTGAAATGTTAATTCTTCAGTGTATTTAGTGTTTTACTGACCATTGAGACATATTGCGTCCCTGAGTATTATGCTTATTTCTCACTAGTCACCCAATATTCTCTCTCTCTCTTAAGTAACAGTCCAATAACACAAGTAGCTTTTGCTTTGAATTTTGTGCAGAAAACTATTTTCGGGTTCTTTAATGTTTGTTAATGACTTTTTTGTCTCGCTTTTGCTTCTTTGTATGTTATTCTCTTTCTAGTGAGCATCTCCTATTTGACTTTAGTAGCGTGTATCAGACGACGTCACGGGGAGACACAGCCGAGACTCCTGCCACGGTCGTCATGGCAACCTCGCTTTCCCACGCCCTGTCACGCTCCGCCCTACAAACACTACCTAACAACCCAATTAATGAATGCAATAACACACACTCGCTGTGTTAATGCTCAGTTTTAGCTTTTGTTTTTTTTTGGGAAGGACAAGATATTTTGTTAATGGGGAAGCAAGCTGAGCATCAATATTGACTGCTGAAGTTGTCGCCGCCAGGGGAGGGGGGAGGGGGGAGGGGGGGTGTGACGTCAGTGCCGCATTTCCCAGACTGCCGCCCACACTCGTCTGGTGTTGTGGCCGACCACCACCACCTCGCCATTATGGCAACACAAGCACACAATATACTTAAAAGTTCAGGAAATTACTAACACCATTAATACTTCAGGGAACACTGCAACACATTTTAATCAACACACGTGTCATATCATATCTCTCTCTCTCTCTTTGATTTTCCACGGAAAATATATTTGTTTAGGTTTAATAATCAAGTAAAACAAACCGTTAAGAAAAGCTTAATTCAGTTTAGGTTATTTTGATTCTTACGTTTTCAAAATAGTAACGTCCACGTTAGTTTAGGTGGTTTAATGTTCGAATCACCAAGCTGTAAGTGTTCCACCCACGTACTACAAATACAAATAATCACCAACAAAACCTAGACACCTAACCTAACCAATGCCTAAATATGCACAATTTGCTAATATATAACAATATTAATTTATATTTGAGAAAATTCCTGTTTTGAATGATCAGCAAGTTAAAATTTATGAATGCGTCTGTGGGGTCGACCGCTGGATGGAATTGACTTGGTTTGAGGACGGGTTGAAATGCTTCACCCACGAATATATATATATATATATATATATATATATATATATATATATATATATATATATATATATATATATATATATATATATATATATATATATATATATATATTTTATATATATATATATATATATATATATATATATATATATATATATATATATATATATATGTCGTACCTAGTAGCCAGAACTCACTTTTGGTCTACTATGCAAGGCCAGATTTGCCTAATAAGCCAAGTTTTCCTGAATTAATATATTTTCTCTAATTTTTTTCTTATGAAATGATAAAGCTACCCATTTCATTATGTATGAGGTCAATTTTTTTTATTGGAGTTAAAATTAACGTAGATATATGACCGAACCTAACCAACCCTACCTAACCTAACCTAACCTATCTTTATAGGTTAGGTTAGGCTAGGTACCCGAAAAAGTTAGGTTAGGTTAGGTTAGGTAGGTTAGGTAGTCGAAAAACAAATAAATCATGAAAACTTGGCCTATTAGGCAAATCGGGCTTTGCATAGTAGGCTGAGAAGTGCGTTCTGGCTACTAGGTACGACATATATATATATATATATATATATATATATATATATATATATTATATATATATATATATATATATATCACTAAGAACTCTTTGACCCGGCCAGGATTCGAACCCATGCCGTCCAGGATCACCCCTAAACGTACACAGTACCGTGACCACCGCACCAATGATCGTCTATATCTACCTTGTTAGTGCCCTTCCTATTGGTCTATCTACCTTGTTAGACGATCATTGGTGCGGTGGTCACGGTACTGTGTACGTTTAGGGTGATCCTGGACGGCATGGGTTCGAATCCTGGCCGGGTCAAAGAGTTCTTAGTGATATATGGCTTATATATATTATTCTGTTGCCCAGTCGAAAACTATTAATATCTGCTTGAAGTTTTACAATGTCTTCAGCCGAGGTAATTTTCAAACTGATTTTTGTGTCATCTGCGAAGGATGATACGAAGCTGTGACTGATATGAGAATAAGGAAAAGCAGTGGTGCAAAGACTGTACCCTGAGGTACAAAGCTTTTAACTGCGCTCGGATGTTTCAGGTCAAAGAAAAACTGGCTCCTAACCTATATGGGTTTATGCCCAAGTGTAGCACACAAACATGCTTTGCTGAATATTTTGTACACTCCCAGGATGGGACACAGGCAGCCTTTATTGACCTAAAGTCAGCTTTCGATGTAGCTAATGGCGAAATAATTATTAGAGCAACTTGCTGAATTGGGAATCAAAGGTAATCTTCTGAACTGGATAAAGAGCTACCTATCCAACAGGCGTGCTAGTGTCCTATTTAAAGGAGTTAAAACTACAAGAACAGATGCATTCGAACTAGGCACACCTCAAGGTGGTGTTCTAAGCCCTATGCTCTTCAATATACTTATGCACAAACTTATCCATGACATACCTGTACAACCTACTGAAACTGTTACATGTTATGCTGATGATATTTGTATTATGGCACACAGTAAACCAAGCTACAAGTGTTACTTGATGCATTCTCCAAGTAGTAGAATGTGGCCTCATAATCACTGTTGATAAAACAAGGGTTCTTATTCCCCATTCTCTTCATGTTAAACTATACTATTAATGGAGTGCCCGTGGAGACTTGTGAGTCTTATAAATATCTTGGAGTCGAGGTTAATGATACAAATCTCGTCAGCACCTGCGCAAAAAACTTGTTGAGCGTCTTAAACCTCTTGAAACTCTCGTGGGCAAAGGATTTGGCATTAACATAAAATATGCTCGTAGTTTTTATATTGCCTTTATACGATCTGTTGTTGATTATTATGCCTTACATCTTCTTAATTTTTCTCCTAAACCTAAAAAAAAAAATCTCCAAGGCCTAGATGTAGTACAGAATGATGCCATGCGCATCATCCTGGGTTGTCCTAGAACTGTCAGAATTGTTAACATGAGAAGGAACTAAAATTACCTTCCATTTACGAAAGAATAGTTCCACTTAGTACTATGTTTTGTGCCAAAACTTTGAAAAATAATGGTCCCCTCAAATTAAATTGAGATCCATTCTAAACAATTCTGATTGTTCCCTCAATCTGCCGCAAAAAGCTTCTTACAGTGTGTGGCTCAGTTGTTGTGCCTATAATCTTCAGAAACTGAATGTGTCTCTTAATCCTGATAACACTGTTCACTATATTCGCCCTTGGAAAGATGTGCAGATCACTTTGCATTATACCCCCGTCAGTGAAAAACAAATATATAACACTAAAACTATGAGATGTATAACATTAAAAGCTATTGACAGTCATCTTCAAAATCTCAAACCGACTGAATCCTACGTCTTTACTGATGGCTCTGTGCAGTTAGGTACTGGTTAATAGGTTGTGCATGTGCAGTATATAAAGGAATGAAATGATCATGTCTAGTACACAGAGACTGAACAACTGGACCAGCACGATGTTACGTACTCCTTGCTGGATACGTATATAAATTTAAATAAACTTATTTTTGTTCCATTTTCATCATTACCTGTATATGTATATATATTATATTTTTGTAATTTATCGTATGGTGTGGCAATATCAGTGGGGACAGGAGCGGGGTTGCTCTTCACACGTCTAATACCTGTTAGATTCGGGAAATTAGAATTGCTGGACCTGTTCAGTTATGGGAGTTCCAGATGTCACTTTTTAATATTCATATATTTATTAATTTACTATAATTAAACATGTGTCATTGTAACATATATTTTATAAGTAACTATTATATTTATTTGTATTCTTATGTGTTTTGAGAACAAGTGGTTGTTCAATTAGTTGTAAATATTAAAAAGTCCTTATTTACCATGCCTCATCCTGGATGAGGCGGAGGGAGGAAATGTAAGGGGTGTCCTGACGCCACGCAGCTCAGTAGCTGGAAGGCGGGCGTAGCGTCAACTGGTCTGTGGTCTGATAAGTGTCTGTATTTGTGTAATTCTGTTTTTGCTTTAGTAACAATTATCTGGTGAGAAATTTTATTTGATTATAGATAGTTGTAGGCCATCTGTTTACTGATATAATTGAAGGAATAATTACCTGGATTATTATCCATTTTTAGTTAATATTAACTTTTATATATACATGTGTAAGTTATATTTTCCCTGGTGATTTTGATTCTAATTATTTTGTATGTACGTAACTACGGGTTTACACTGGTTGCATGCGGTTAAATACTGAGTCTTATTATGTCCCTAGACCGTTAATTTCTTGTCTCTTGTTAGTGCAACGAGCCGTAAAGTACAGTTACGTTACACACGATACAGGCTGAGCTATTGGGTATTTATCTAGCCACCGAGTACCTTAAGCTCAATGGTGGTGGAGTGATATTCTGTGACTCTAAAAGTACTCTGCAGTCCTTACATAACCCATCACAATGTATGTCGGAAGTAGCTTGTAATATTGGACCAGGCAATGTGATGTAGTCAGTGCGCGAATTCGCCTTGGCTACAGACACACCTGGCAGGTTAGTGAGGCTGGGCCACTACCAGAATACTCAGATCGTAAACTCTGTGATAAACATTTAATGCATTCACTAGAACACTATATTGGTGAATGTGAAACCGTAAAGGACTTTAGACCTCCTGGCCTCTTGTACCACCAACTGTGTAACTATTTCATTGACTCAGGTGTTCTGGACGACATCCTAACAACTTATCCAAAATTTGCTTGTCCATTTTAAAGAATGAAGAACAATTTTATTTATATTACTTCTAAGCTGCATCACTTAGAACCCATCCCTGCCCTTGTGTGGCAGTGCACAATAGAAAGTTTTCACATATTCATACATTAAAACATTGATTGTAACCATGATATATATGTGCTTCCGTCTACAGTTTAGACTTATTGTCTTGTGTATGACCCTCTGTCCTGCGTGACAGTGAATACTAGCATTATCCTAACTTTAATAAGGCTTAATTGAAATTCTCAGATTAGGCAAATTTGTAATTAATTTTGTCAATAAAGATGTTAATAATATAATAATTGACTATTATTCGTTGTGCCCTTTTGACACAAAATTGAGTATCCATCGTCCTACTTTACCGGTTTTTCCCACTGACATCATTTTGTGTGCTATCACTCCATGGTCACATTTATCGAATGTCTTTGCAAAGTCCGTGTAGGTTATATCTTGAGGTTATCTTGCGATGATTTCAGGGCTTTTTAGTGTCCCTGCGGCCCGGTCCTCGACCAGGCCTACACCCCAGGAAGCAACCCGTGACAGCTGAGTAACACCCAGGTACCTATTTTACTGCTAGGAAACAGGAGCATAGGGTAAAAGAAACTCTGCCCAATGTTTCTCGCCGGCGCCTGGGATCGAACCCAGGATTACAAGTCCAGCGTGCTGTCCGCTCGGCCGACCAGCTCCCGCGTATACCACATCTGCATTCTGTTTTTCTTCTAATGCCTCAGTGACTTTGTTGTAATGGTCAAGCAGCTGTAAGAGGCATGATCTTCCCGCTCGAAGTCAATGTTGACCTGGGTTGTGAAGGTCATTGGTCACCATGAAACTGGTGACCTGACTCCTAATCACTCTCTCAAATACTTTTATTATGTGGGACGTTAGTGCAACTGGTCTAATTCTTTGCCAATGCTTTGCTCCCTCCCTTGTGTAGAGGGGCTATGTCTGCTGCTATAAACGCATCTAGTATCTCCCCCGTGTCCAAGCTCTTCCTCCACATCATACTGTATGTCTGTGCTACCGGCACCTTGCATTTCTTTATATATATGGAATTCCATGAATCTGGACCCGGAGATATATATATATATATATATATATATATATATATATATATAATATATATATATATATATATATATATATATATAGAGAGAGAGAGAGAGAGAGAGAGAGAGCTGCCAGCTTTCTTTTCCAGCGCCTCAGCGTGGCGATCCAGAGAGGAAATGCGCACTGCATTCAGGGTTCCTTCCCGCCATCTGAGGAGCTGGAGGAACTCGACAACCTATGATAACCATCTTTGTACCCTATATGTAACTCCTTTTTTGTAACAAAGTTCAAATAAAACAATTATATATATATACATACATACATACACACACACACACACACACACACACACATATATATATATATATATATATATATATATATATATATATATATATATATATATGTGTGTGTGTGTGTGTGTATGTATGTATGTATATATATATTTGTTTTATTTGAACTTTGTTACAAAAAAGGAGTTACATATAGGGTACAAGATGGTTATCATAGGTTGTCGAGTTCCTCCAGCTCCTCAGATGGCGGGAAGGAACCCTGAATGCAGTGCGCATTTCCTCTCTGGATCGCCACGCTGAGGCGCTGGAAAAGAAAGCTGGCAGCTCTATATATATATATATATATATATATATATATATATATATATATATATATATATATATATATATATATATATATATATATAACTGAAAACTCACACCCCAGAAGTGACTCGAACCCATACTCCCAGGAGCAAAGCAACTGGTAACTACAGGGCGCCTTAATCCGCTTGACCATCACGACCGGACATAAGGAAGTGATAGCCTGAGCTATATGAACCACTTCCCCGCCGGCACCTGGATGGTTATCTTGGGCATAGCATTCCGGTCGTGATGGTCAAGCGGATTAAGGCGCCCTGTAGTTACCAGTTGCTTTGCTCCTGGGAGTATGGGTTCGAGTCACTTCTGGGGTGTGAGTTTTCAGTTGTATCTAGTCCTGGGGACCATTCAGGCTTGTTTGCATTTGTGTTCCTCACGTGTTGCCCCAAAAAATGAGGTGATTTGATAAAATGCTATGCCCAAGATAACCATCCAGGTGCCGGCGGGGAAGTGGTTCATATAGCTCAGGCTATCACTTCCTTATGTCCGGTCGTGATGGTCAAGCGGATTAAGGCGCCCTGTAGTTACCAGTTGCTTTGCTCCTGGGAGTATGGGTTCGAGTCACTTCTGGGGTGTGAGTTTTCAGTTGTATCTAGTCCTGGGGACCATTCAGGCTTGTTTGCATATATATATATATATATATATATATATATATATATATATATATATATATATATATATATATATATATATGTGTGTGTGTATGTATGTAACTTTTTAGACACTCCACCCACCAAGGGACTCGAACACTGGCCAACGAGGTGGCAGTTGCACGCTGTATCCACTACACTATACTTCAAAGCCATAAGAGAGGTAGGAATTCTGCCATTGGAATTGCCTCATTGCCTGGGAGAGGAATGGAGTTCTGGTTGGTTAAATACACCAGAATTCCTACCTCTCTTATGGCTTTGAAGTATAGTGTAGTGGATACAGCGTGCAACTGCCACCTCGTTGGCCAGTGTTCGAGTCCCCTGGTGGGTGGAGTGTCTAAAAAGTTATAAACTTCAGCTAGTGGTAATAGGCTAGTCTGTGCGCATATATATATATATATATATATATATATATATATATATATATATATATATATATATATATATATATATATATATATATATATATATATATATATATATATATATATATAAACATTATATATATATATAAACATTATATATATATAAACATACATATATATATACACGAAAACTCACACCCCAGAAGTGACTCGAGCCCATACTGCCAGGAGCACTTCGCATCTAGCGTACAGGACACCTTCACCACTCGACCATCACGACCGTTCAAACAGCCGGGTCCATCAGCCTGGTTGACCAGTTCAGCAACGAGCAGGCCTGGTCGACGACCGGGCCGCGGGGACGCTGAGCCCCGGAAACACCTCAAGGTAAGGAACATGTCCATGTGATATAGGACAGATGTGAGTAGAGCAGGACAGGTGTGGGTGGAGCAGGACAGGTGTGGGTGGTGCAGGACAGGTGGTGAGGATGGGAATGTGCACTTAAGCAGAGCGGAACCTGACTTTCACGCTCCGGGTCCCACAGAGCCAAGACCACTGACACATTCGCTTCTCCTCCTCTTCCTCAACACGCAGTCTTCTCATCACCCTCACAGCACTTCCCCTCAACGCTAAGGTTACACAAGACAACATCAAGGCCGAGCATGTCATCAACCTTGCTCTTGCATAGACACAGCTTGCTGCGTGTGCAAGTTTCGACAAAACAATTCTTACTTAGGTGCAGAGAGACACAATAACGTGGCTAAAAATACCTAATCCAACCCATACATATGTAGGGGGTACTGACGATGTTTTCTGCCCGTTCACTTTAACACATCTGCTGCAGCTTAGTTATTAAATAACATTAGTGTTCATGAAATAAATTAGAACAAACTAGTAAACTCCCCCTCAAGCACTCATTTCGTTACGGCTAACGGCAAAATCTAGTTAGCTAAGTAACACAAACAAAGACATAAGAAAAAAAATCGGCTTGCTGGCAAGGTAAGCTTAGCGCGTGGCCTCCAGGGTAACACCTGCTTTATTCCGCATGTCTGGCCTGCTTGATGGGGTTCTGGGAGTTCTACTCCCCAAGCCCGGCCCGAGGCCAGGCTTGACTTGTGAGAACTTGGTCCACCAGGCTGTTGCTTGCAGCCCACATATACACTGCAGCCCGGTTGGTCAGGTACTTCTTGAAGAAAATTATCTAGTTTTCTTTTGAAGATGTCCACGGTTGTTCCGGCAATATTTCTTATTGTCGCTGGCAGGACGTTTTACAACCGTGGACCTCTGATGTTTATTCTGCCTTCTCTGATTGTGCCTATGGCACCTCTGCTCTTGACTGGTTCTATTCTGCATTTTTTTCTATATAGTTTCTTCTGTTATATTACTGTGTAGATTTGGTACCGGGCCCTCCAGTATTTTCCACGAGTATATTATTTGATATCTCTCTCGTCTCCTTTCTAGTAAGTACATTTGGAGGGCTTTGAGACGATCCCAATAATTTAGGTGCTTTATTGAGTCTATGTATGCAGTATATGTTCTCTGTATTCCCTCTATTTATATATAATAGAGGGAATATATATATATTCCATCTATATATATGTACAATATTATTACATATAATAATTTATAAATTATATAGTATAATAATAATATATTCCATCTATTTTATATAATAGCTATTTCATCAAATCACTTCATTTTAGTGGAGGTTTCATTAGCATATATGCTTGGGGACCTTGGGGACCAGCTATTAGCTATTGGACCCCGCCTTTTTAAGCATTATATTTTTCCTATATTATGTCTACTACTCTTATCTCTTACACACACACCCTCATCCTAGGAAGCTGCCAGTAGCAACTGACTAACTCCCAGGTACTTATTTACTGCTAGGTAACAGGGGCATCAAGGTGAAATAAACTATGCCCATTTGTTTCTGCCTCTGCCGGGATCGAACCCGGTCCCTTAAGACTGCGATCCCAGAGCGCTTTCTACTCAGCCGCGAGACCCCCGAGGTGAGGGTCTCACGGCTCTCGCACACATTAGGTGAGTACAAACACACACACCCCGTGTGTGTGTACTCACCTAATTGTACTCACCTAATTGTGCTTGCGGGGGTTGAGCTTTGGCTCTTTGGTCCCGCCTCTCAACTGTCAATCAACAGGTGTACAGATTCCTGAGCCTACTGGGCTCTATGGAATCTGTGTGTGGTGTGTGTGTGTGTGTGTGTGTGTGTGTGTGTGTGTGTGTGTGTGTGTGTGTGTGTGTGTGTGTGTATTCACCTAGTTGTGCTTGCAGGGGGTTGAGCTCTGGCTCTTTGGTCCCGCCTCTCAACTGTCAATCAACAGGTGTACAGGTTCCTGAGCCTACTGGATTCTATTATATTTACAATTGAAACTGTGTATGGTGTCAGCCTCCAACACATCACTTCCTAATGCATTCCGTTTGTCTACTACTCTGACACTGAAAAAAATCTCTAATGTCTCTATGACTCATTTGGGCACTCAATTTCCACCTGTGTCCCCTAGTGCGTGTGCCCCTGGTGTTAAATAATCTGTCTTAATCTACCGTATCAATTCCTCTGAGAATCTTGTATGTGGCGATCATGTCCCCCCTAACCCTTTTGTCTCCCAGTGACGTGAGGTTTAATTCCCGTAGTCTCTCCTCGTAGCTCTTACCTCTCAGCCCGGGTACTAGTCTGCTGGAAAACCTTTGAACCTTTTCCAGTTTCGTCTTATGCTTGACTAGATATGGACTCCATGCTGGAGCCGCATATTCCAGGATTGGTCTAACATATGTGGTATACAAAGTTCTGAATGATTCCTTACACAAGCTTCTAAAGGCCGTTTTTATGTTAGCCAACCTGGCATATGCCGCTGATGTTATCCTCTTGATATGGGCTTCAGGGGACAAGTCTGGCGTGATATCAACCCCCAGGTCTCTCTCTCTCTCTCTCTTTGACTCTTGAAGTATTTCATCTCCCAAATGACACCTTGTATCTGGTCTCCTACTCCCTACCCCTATCTTCATTACATTACATTTGCTTGGGTTAAACTCTAACAACCATTTGTTCGACCATTCCTGCAGCTTGTCCAGGTCTTCTTGAAGCCTCAAGATGTACTCCTCTGTCTTAATCCTTCTCATAATTTTGGCGTCGCCAGCAAACATTGAGAGAAATGCATCTATACCCTCTGGGAGATCATTTACGTATATCAGAAACAGGATAGGTCCGCGTACAGAGCCCTGTGGGACCTCACCGCTGACTTCACGCCAATCTGAGGTTTCACCCCTCACTGTAACTCTCTGCTTCTTATTGCTTAGGTACTCCCGTATCCACTGGAGCGCCCTACCAGTTACTCCTTCTGTTTCTCCACTTATGCATCAGCCTTTTATGGAGTACTGTGTCAAAGGCTTTCCGACAGTCAAAGAAAATGTATTCCGCCCATCCTTCTCTTTCTGGCTTAATCTTTGTCACCTGATCGTAGGTGATCCTATAAGCCTGTAAGACAAGATTTACCCTCCCTGAACCATGTTGATTTGTTAGTCACGAAGTTCCTTCTCTCCAGATGTGTTACTAGATTTTTTCTCACGGTCTTCTCCGTCACCTTGCATGGTATACAAGTTAAACACTGGCCTGTAGTTCAGTGCCTCTTGTCTACCACCCTTTTTTTGTATATTGGTACTACATTAGCTGTCTTCCATATTTCTGGTAGGTCTTCCGTCTCCTGTGACCTACTATGCACTATGGAGAGTGGCAAGCAAAGTGCTTCTGCACACTCTTTCAATATTCATGGTGAGATTCCGTCTGGCCAACAGCCTTTCTCACGTCCAGATCCAAAGGTGCCGCTTGACCTTATCTCTTGTAATTTCGAACCTTCCAACCACCTTGTTTACTGCCACCTCTCCTAGCGCAGTGACCTCACCTTGTTCTATTGTGAAGACCTCCAAGAACCTCTTGTTGAGTTCTTCGCGCACCTCTATGTCATTCTCTGTGTACCTGTCCTCACCCGTCCTAAGTTTCATCACCTGTTCCTTCACTGTTGTTTTCCTCCTGATGTGACTGTGGAGTAGCTTTGGTTCGGTCTTGGCTTTATTAGCTATATAATTTTAAAACTTTTCTCTCTTCTTTCATGCTTCTCTTCTCACACTAATATACTCGTTCCTAGTTCTATGGTATCTCTCTCTCTGCTTTCAGGTGTTCTGTAATTTCGGAAGTTCCTCCACGCCTTTTTGTTCAGTTCCTTTGCTTCCATACATGCCCTATTAAACCATGGATTCTTCTTTTCCTTATCGTTTTTTCCTTTCGGGCCGGGATAAACCTGTTTACAGCCTCCTGACATTTTTTGGTGACATAGTCCATCATGTTTGTATGGTATGTCCCTTAGAAATTTCTCATCTCATAATTTCCCTTTCGGTACGCCTGCCCTTTGTTTCCTGGTTCTTTTTTTTTTTTGGGGGGGGGGGGGGAGGGGAGATAAATCCTAGTTCTACCAGGTACTCAAAGATCAAGACACTGAGATCACTCATTCCCAAGGGCGCTTCCACTTAACTTCCTTATATCCAACTCATTTAGGATAAATATCAGATCAAGCGTAGCTGGTTCATCCTCTCCTCTCATTCTTGTCGGTACCTTAGAAAGGTACCGACAAGGTACTGTGTAGGCTTAGAACGTGTCTTGTTTCCACGTCCAGCAGCTTAGCTCTCCATGTGGGTCTCTGTTCTCCCAATCTATCTTCCCGTGGTTGAAGTCTCCCATGATTAGTAGTTTGGATCCGTTCCTGCTAGCGACAGAAGCTGCTCTCTCTGTTATATTAATGGTGGCCATGTTGTTTCTATCATATTCCTCTCTGGGTCTTCTGTCGTTTGGTGAGGGTTATATATGTCTACTACTATATTTTTTTGTCTTCTAATTGCTATAGTACCTGTTATGTAGTCACTGAAATCCTCACAGCCCCAGCAGCAGAGGGTGACAGCCAGGGACACACGCCCCAGCAGCAGAGGGTGACAGCCAGGGACACACGCCCCAGCAGCAGAGGGTGACAGCCAGGGACACACGCCCCAGCAGCAGAGGGTGACAGCCAGGGACACACGCCCCAGCAGCAGGAGGGTGACAGCCAGGACACACGCCCCAGCAGCAGAGGGTGACAGCCAGGGACACACGCCCAGCAGCAGAGGGTGACAGCCAGGGACACACGCCCAGCAGCAGAGGGTGACAGCCAGGGACACACGCCCCAGCAGCAGAGGGTGACAGCCAGGGACACTGGGATGCGCACACTGGCGGGATAAGATGTAGGGGCGGACGGTAATTAGAAAGTAGTAAACTTTTTCAGGAGACTAATTGTTGAAGGAACACGGGGTGTGAACACGTAGTGGTGACGAGGATGGCACGGTGTTTTAACCCACCAACAACCACAACAACAATCATCTTAGATAAACAACCACGACAAATCTATGTGCTATATTTATAGCTTCAATTTATACAATACCAACAAATACATAAGAACTATATAACAATCTAATCCTTACGAAAGTCGTATATCAAATACATTGTTATGGTATAACTTGAGAGAGTGGACAAAATGCTGTCAATAATTCAGTACAAAAGTTGAATATAAAAGAAGTGTCAAGCTCGCATACTTTATCCCCCGCACTACGTGTCTAACCATCATGATGAATTTGTGGCAGCCGGTACCTCTTGCCCAGCTGCCACAGAAGCCAAGGTGAGTAAGGCTCGCTGACAGCTGAGGACGGGGGGGGGGGGGTGACATAACCAACAAAATAGCCAGGATAAGCAAATCAACTGGCCAAAAGAGTGCCACTGTCAGGATCAAGCCGCAGCTTGACTTGTCATGTTATTACTTGTATAACATTAATGGTAATATATTGGCTGAACACCTGGTCATTGGTGGGCCTTGTGAGAATGAACACAAAAATACATGAATAAATGCCAAAGTATTACTCTCTGACTTAATAAAATTGTTCTACATCAAACTATAACGACTGGGATGAAGTTAATGCAACTGATTTCATAAATATGAAACAAAGTATAAAGGAGATATAATATAGTAGGTGGGGTGGGCGTGACGGGAGGAGCCCCATGGACACCACCTCTCCAGCAGCAGCTTCCTGGCGGACGACGTCTCCTGCATAACTCTGACTTATTGACCTCATGGCGCCTGACACGTCCAAATCAGTAACTGTCAGACCTTGTTGTGCATGACGTCCGTCACGGGCCCGCCTGGCAACCCCCCCACGAGTGCCAACATGCTGGCCACCCCTCCCCGCCCTGGCACCTTCAGCAGCAAGCCCGCACCACCTCCACATACCCTTCACAAAATAATTGCCTATTTAGGAAATGCGACCTATACCTAACACAAAGCGTAACTACTTTGCACGTGATTTGAATAGAAGACAAACGAAGACAAGTGTCATGACTGGAAGAAGCCTCACATAATCAGGACACTTGCCAGGAGATACTGACAGTAGTCGGGTTGGACTGTCTCACCTCAAGG
>WNGS01164858.1:62339327-62360598 GCA_020271785.1 Procambarus virginalis
GGTGTGTCTGTGTATAGCTGAGATAGTCTTGGTAGTAAGGTTGATGTAAAGTCATTCCTGGTTACTGACTTTAATAATATAAAACGATTACATGATAGAGTAGCTCCCAAGCTTGGCAGGCGTCCTGTGTGCTGTTTACCTTCTCTCTAGTGGCGTCCAGCCGCCGCACATAGAAAACGGATGGTACCATTTTCTGTGAACATGACATCCCTCCTTTTCTTTAAAAAGAATGAATACAGGATGTCTACCATGCTTGTAGCACAAAGCAAAGTTATTGACACAAAGTAAGTTATTAACATATCAAGAGATATTGCATACATTTAACATTAATTAAACACACAAAGAATTTAAACAATCTTTACCACAAAGGATTTCAATGTTAAAAATACATATGCAATGTTAAACAAACATGAAAGAAACTGTAATACAAAGTTACAAAATATTGAATGAGAGATCTGCATTATTCAAACAATATTAAATTTAGTTCAGCATAACAAGTAAATACTTTGCATTACATAGGAACACAATTAATCATCATATCGTGTAGGGCGTTTAACATGACGTTTTGGACGAGAGTCCTTAAATACAAAATATCCCTCGATGAATTGTTTATCGAGTTATAACTCATTTTTCTTTTTCTTTTGCACGACTTTGCACTTCATCATTTTCTACACTATTTGGAATCACTTTGAAATAAGCCATATTACGTGTTATACTATGATCTCTATTACTCGCTGTTACCATAGTTCCTTTTACACTAATCACTTTATATGGTTTTGTATCATACGGCATATCTAGCTTTCCCTCTTTTTTCTTTTAACGAGAACAGTATCTCCAACCTTTATGAATTGTTCCTTTGCACGTTGATCATGAGCAATTTTCATTTTGCCCTTGGCTAGTGCATCCTTCTGAGCGAGACGTTTATCCGTTACCTTGGCTGGCATGACAGGTAGTGCGATTCTCATAGGACGTCCAAATAAAAGTTCGCCAGGCGACTTGCCCAGTGTTCCATGCGGTGTTGCACGGTAGTTCCTGAGAAAAGCATACATAGCTTGTTTCCAGGATCGTCCTTCGGCATGAGCACAGCGTACAGCTTTCATGAGAGGTTGCATGAATCTCTCGACTTCTCCATTTGCTTGAGGATGTAGTGGCATCACACGGCGGTGTTTGAATCCAATATGCTCAGCAAAGTTGACAAAGTCTTGTCCATTAAATGGCGGTCCATTGTCCGTCTTGACAACTTCAGGAATGCCAAAGTTTGAAAAGATCTTGTCGAGTTTCGGGATGACAGCCTTTGCAGATGTGGAAGTGATGATTTCTACTTCTGGATAACGTGAGTGATCATCAATGACTACCATCAAGTACTCTCCAGTTGGTAGCGGTCCACAGAAGTCCATCGATACTTCCATCCATGGTGCAGCAGGTAGTGGTGAAGGTTGTAGAGGTGTTGGTCTTGAAGTATCCACTGCAGCTTGGCAAGGGACACAGGCATCATGCATGTCCTTAGCTTGACGATCAATGCCAGGAAACCACACCTTTTCTCGTAGCAGCTGTTTGGTCCTTACAAGACCTTGGTGTCCTTGATGTGCAAGCTTCAGAGCACGTTGCTGGAGAACAGCTGGAATGACGATACGAGTACCTCGCAGCACGGTGTCGCGTTGTTGCGTAACACTTAATTCTGTCTGGATGCGTTCAAGTGCTTTGAATGCATCTTGGTCAACTCCTGAGGGTGGGATGCGTGGAAACTTTTTCTTAGTCAATGCATCCACTGTTGCTTGCAGAGTTGGGTCCTCTAGGGTTGCAGTACGGATTTCATCAAGAGTGAGAGCCTTAGGGACTGCATCACAGGTTACAGAGTGTACATATTCCTCGGCAACTTGCTGATGCTTGGTGATGGTGAAACTGTTGGCAGGATGTCGACTGATGTAATCAGCGGGATTGCCTGCACCTGGCTTGTATTTCACCGTAAAGTTGTATGGTTGCAGACGAAGAGCCCATCTCTCAATGCGAGCTGGTGGTTTGGACTTTGGATTATTGAAGATGGTCTCCAACGGTTTGTGGTCAGTGACTATCGTGGTAAAGGGTGCACCAAGCAGATACACATTGAAGTGTTCACAGCCCCATACAAGAGCAAGAGCTTCCTTCTCTGTCTGACTGTATCGTTGCTCAACATCTGTGAGAGAACGGCTGGCGTAGGCAATTACTACTCTTGAATCTGGTTGACCAGGTTTGTGTTGGGCTAACACAGCACCTAAACCAACAGGACTAGCATCCACCGTTAACTCAGTGTCCATTGATGGATCAAAGTATGCAGCAGTCGCATTTTCTACTAGTGCATCTTTCACAGCATCAAATGCATTTTGCTCGACATCGCTCCAGTACCATGATGCATTTTTCTTCAGGAGCTCACGTAGAGGCTTCGTAATGGTAGCAAAATCTGGAATGAAGCGAGAACAGTAGTTTGCCATTCCCAGAAAACTATGTACTTCAGTGGATGTTGAAGGAGGTGCAGCATTCTTGATATCTGCAACTTTCTTAGGATCTGGAGACAGACCTTTGTCACTAAGTACATGTCCAAAGAATTCAATTTTATGTTGATTGAACTCACACTTTGCTCGGCTTAGCGTCAAATTCTTTTCTCGTAAGCGTTGCAATGTTGCACGAAGAGCTTTGTCGTGTTCAGCTTGGGTACGGCCATAAACAATGATGTCATCAGACATGTTGTCAGCATTAGGTATATCTTGCAATACCTGGCTGATGATGTGCTGGAATACTTCAGCAGCACTGTTAATACCAAAACTCAGGCGCTTGTACCTATACAGACCTCGATGTGTCGTAAACGTTGTGATGAATCGACTCTCATCATCAAGTTCAAGCTGATGATAGCCCTTGTTTAAATCTAACTTGCTGAATACAGTTGCACCATTCAAGCGGTATATCATATCATCTACAGTGGGTGTAGGATGGCGTTCACGCATTATTGCCTTGTTGGGAACACGCATGTCTACACAAATGCGTATCTCATCTGGATTCTTCGGCTTTGGTGGAGTGACAATTGGGCTTACCCATGGTGTTGGGCCTGTTACCGGTTCAATGATATCTAGTTCTATCAGCCTATCCAGTTCGGCATCGACTTTCTTGCGAGTATGGAATGGTTGTCGGCGATGTGGTTGGGCAACTGGAATTACATCTGGGTTGATATGCAGATGTACCTTGCTATCAGTATAACAACCTATGGATTTAAACCGATCAGAAAATTCAGCAACAATAGCATCAACATTGTTTGCAGATTCCACTGCTACAGCATTAGAAAGCTGAAGTAGCCCCAATTTGGTTGAAGTCTTGTAACTGAGTAAAGACTCCTTTGCATTCCTAACAACATGGAATGTAGTAATGAGCATTGCATTCTTTGACTTAATCTCTGCAGTGAAAGTTCCAATCACTGGTAAGGCTACCTTTGAAGCATAGGCAGTGGCTTTGCCATTATAGTTTTCAAGCTTTGGGAACTGTTTTTTAAATTTTTCATAGTGGCACTCAGCAATGGTGTCAATGTTTGATCCAGTGTCAATGAGAATTTTGAGACAAATGCCAGCAATGTATACTATAGTCTCTGGGTTGTTTGGAAGATCATTCCATTTTGTGATTGATTGTACTCCATAAATATAATCACATTCACTGTCATCTGAGACTGGTTGTAATGAAATGTTGTCTTGTATATTATTAACATTCTTGATTTGAGGTGCAATATTGTGTTTGCCACCTCGACTCCTATGACTTGATCCTCGTACATTGCTTTTATTTATTGATTGTGGTTTCTTTAGTGCGGAACGACACATAGCACCAAAATGACCTAGTTTTCTACACTCATAGCACTTCTTACCTTGTGCAGGACAAACATTATCTTGGTGTGGGTAGTCTCCTCCACAATTGTAACATTTATTGTTGACAACCTCTGATGTGAGTCGTTGTGACTGCTTGAGTCTTGTTCCATGACTCCAGTTGTGATGTGGTTCTCGGCTCAATTTAATGTTAGGTTTGGCATGATATCTTCTATGATCATGGTGTACTCCCTGAACCTTACATACTTCATGACTGTTAGTAACAGTGGCAGAACCGTTGTTGGCACTGCACTCCATGGCACGAGCATCACGTGCAGCATCTTCCATTCGACGAGCCATATCCAGTATCTTGTTAAGAGAACTTTCATCATCAACAAGTTCTAGAGCTCTTCGACGAAGACGTGTAGATGTGCATGTTTCAATTATTTGCTGTTTGATTTCTTTGTCAACATCAGCAAACTCACAGTGGGCTGCTAAACCCTGCAGACGTGTATGGTATTGATCAACAGTTTCATTAGAGAGTTGTTTTGCTCTCCTGAAATGCATAATTTCCATAGCAGTATTTTGCCTTGGTTTGAAATGCTCAGTTAATTTGGCCTTGGCAGTGTCATAATCTTTGGCACCACCAGTATCTTTCAGTGTATCAAAGATATCACAAACTCTATCACCTGCATAGTGAAGCAGAAAGGCACGCTTTCTTTCAGCACTTTTGATGTCAGAAACTATCAACAAATTTTCAAACCTTTTAAGCCATTTGACCCACCTCTGTGACAGGTTTGTCTGGTCACAGTCAGGATCAAATGCAGGAAACTGAGGTATATTTGCCATTTTTACTGAATAAATTTAAACTTATCACTTAAAATGTTCCTCAGAATATATAACACTTACTGCACTGTATATGTTATTCAAGAATTCACTGTAATTACTTTAATTTTGCAAAGCACACAAGCATTTTAATGCAAAAGTTCACAACAGTGCACAACACAGCAGCAACTGACTTCTTACCTAGCCCTTGTGTACATGTGTTGTTCCTACTCACAGCAACACAGCAGTTGTTAGCAGTTGGTACAGCAATTGGCAGCAGTTGGCAGCAGTAGGCAGCAGTTGGCAGCAGTAGGCAGCAGTTGGTTCACAGCGTGAAGAATTTTGTAGCACGGAGCGTCGTTTCGTAACCAAAACATCGGGTTTTGTACACTGCATCAAAGCGTCGTTTCGTACACAGCGTCGGCAGATTCCTCTCACAGCAACACTCAGCACAGCTTGGGTAGCACACAGCATTGGCCAGCACACAGCAACGGCCAGCACACAGCAACGATCAGCACACAGCAACAGTCAGCACACAGCATGGGGTTGCATACAGCATCGGGTATGGTGCTCAGAGACAGCTTCTCCTTCCTCCTCTGGGCGAAACAGCATGCTCCTTCCTTGTGTTTTGTTGAACAAAATACCTGCGTTCCCAGTTCATCCTCGTCGCCAGTGTGGTGTCTGTGTATAGCTGAGATAGTCTTGGTAGTAAGGTTGATGTAAAGTCATTCCTGGTTACTGACTTTAATACTTAAAACGATTACATGATAGAGTAGCTCCCAAGCTTGGCAGGCGTCCTGTGTGCTGTTTACCTTCTCTCTAGTGGCGTCCAGCCGCCGCACATAGAAAACGGATGGTACCATTTTCTGTGAACATGACACCTACATACTAATTGGCCAAAAAATGATTAGATATACGTTTTCGGCAGAAACTTAGCTTGTTTATTGTTGACTGCGTGTTGATAATGGTAGACCTTTGGTTCCCATAACACTTCGTCCAAGAGAAAATTAACAGGAGTCGTTTACTCCCGTGCGCCTCTGTGGTCTTAATAATGGCTGACACTCCATACTATTGACGCTACTGGCCGACATTGTCCAGAAATGATAGGAGCCAAATTCGCTCCACGCGTCTCGGAGGTGACACCATGGCTGCCTGCTGGTGACAACAACAATGGACCACACCCTACTCCCTACTTTGTAGAGATGTCAGTAACTTGATAGAAGGGTCACATTTACTCTATTTTGATTCTGATAATTAAGTTAGTTAAAATGAGATGTTTTTATGATGGTAAAAGTCCAAAGACTAATGTATTTAGGAATAATTCCCAGCAGAATAGCTAGTGAATTATAATAGTATGTGGCTATGATATCCCGTTTTCTATAGACGGAAACTCCACTACAAGCTACATTTCTATGGGTAACTTGTTTATACAACAGCAGCAGCATTATCTGCAATTGTATGTAATATTAAATAGTGTCGGATTTTCCGACATAATTCCCCGGGGGGCTGCTCACGGGTCGAAGTCCTATTTAGAACAGACGAACACTGATACTCCTCCTTCGAATTATTAGATTAATTTGTTGTTAGTAGTTAGTAATCACACATTTGTGCGTCTGTTCGTACTGGACGGATGTCCCGTACTAGAGTTACAGGGGTTAGAAGTCTAATGCGATTTCATGTCCCTGTTAACTCTTGAAAGGCTAAAATTCAAGCCTAATTACATATTATTTAACCCAGAAGACTGAATGTGATCAAATACTACAGTCAAGTATGATTCAGGGACTGCAGTGAAATCAGTGACATTAGATATAACATGAAGCTTGTTCAGGTAACTGGTCACTGATATATATACACTGAGGCCCATGGAATACATCTTGATTATATAATAAATGTATCAAAATCAGTCGTCAGATTTATTGGGGTTTAATTTAGTTAATTGATTCAGAGGATTGAATAGCCCATTACTAAAGCTAAGTATGGTTCTGAGACTGCAGTGGGTTCAGTGACATTGGTCGCTGTGACTTGTAGCTGTTTAGGCTACTGTTCACTGATTTGCCACTGAAGCCTCATGAACTCATCTTCAGCTTTAAACGATGCTATTAACATCAGCCTCTGTTGCTATAGTCAGCTGTAATCTTAGTATAATGCTACTGGAGAAATATATTATCAGCTGACAAATTTAGATTTCTATGGTATTGTTTATCTGCAGGCAATGGTCTCCTCAGGCTTGATACTGGGCCTGAGAGTAATTTGCCTCCTGCAGAATTTAGCATGGTTATGCCCTGATATTTAGTAGGGCTACCGATGAATCGATGGTAGTAGTCTGTCCCTACAAGGAGATCGAAGTCGGTGAGGTGATCAGACTTAATATTATCTGCCAATTTTATTCCTCTATTTCTCAGGAATTTGGCTGTTGCTCTCAGACCTTGAACTTGTAGGTCTACTGGTATTTTGTCCACCACAATGGCTTGTACTTGACAGACGTACCTGCCTAAACGTACTGATGGTTGTACCACCTGGTAGACTTGAGGTTCTGCATCTGTTATAAACCTGAGATGTTCATTGTCGTCTGGGCTACAGGCTTTAATTGTAGATCATCTGCCAACCTTTTTCGTGACAAATGTTCTCTGGGACCCTTGGTCAAACAACCCACGGGTATGGACCTTGGCCCTCTTATTCTGGATGGTAATTTGGGCAGTAGGCAAAGTTGTATTACCTTTAGACTTTGCCGATTGGACACTCTTCGTTTGTTGCACCTTGCAGTACTGAACTGTGGTGGGAATGCTATCTTCCACCTTGGGTCTTGAATACGTTAATTTCGTATATTTGCACAGTGCTGCATGGTGCCTAACTCTTCTACACCTGTTGCAGGTGTTGAATTGGGTATCACAATAGTCTATGTTATGTTTCCTGAGGCACCTCGTGCAATGTTGCAAATCTTTGAGTCGCTCAACACGGGCGTCACTATCAGGAAAATTAGGGCAGTGGTACATTGAATGTTTCTCATTGCAGAACAAACATGTTCCATAGCTTCCAGTACACTTTGGTGTCACATTCTTGGGTGACACAGTAACTATAGGCTAGGAGGGTCCCACTGCATATACGCCCACACTGCCACTGTTCCACTTTGGTGTTGAATTATATTGCCTAGATTGATTTGGAGTACCTTTGGTACTCTGTGGTCTACTATTATTGGTTTCTGAGGGTTTACTTGGTGGTTTTAATTTGTCATGTATTCGTAATTGATGAACTACTGACCTTAAACCTTCAGATATTTCATTCATGGATAAGATGCTTTTATTGTAATGAGCACACATTTGTCTCAATATGTCCCTAGGTATTTTCTCCTGGACAATATTTTTCAAGACCCACTCAGCCCCGTTTGTATCTGCTGTCAGGCTGAGGGCATTGATCAATGATTCTACCTCCAGCTTGAAGACTTGGAGTGAATCAGCTGAAGCCTCCGGTGGGGGTAAATGCAACAGCTCATGAACTAAATGTGATGTTCTTACTTCTGGATCAGCATAATTATCCTTGAGGAGTTTTACTGCCAGATCATAGCCGTCATTAGTTAATCTCAGATGGGATACTACTGTTTTAGCCTCACCTGATAATTGGCCTTGCAAATAAGAGAATTTACTACTCTTTGGTAAAGATTGTTTTGAGTCCACAAGGTCAACGAATTTGTTCCAAAATTCGTCCCAATCTTCCTCGTCTTTTCCCGAGAAAGTGGGTAAATTAATTGGAGGAAGCCGAGCTTCTGCTTGACTCGTATTAGATGCAACTGTTGTTGTTGTTGCTGTTGCTGCCTTGTTCTGGGCAATTAATTTGACATAAGGCTGTAACGTGGCCTGAGTGTGATCTTCATAACTCGCTAGATCAACCATAATGTCGTCTATTTCTGTTTCTGATAAATTGGTGTTGGCAAGTTCAGCCACATATGTTGCTATTTGGCATTTGATTTGCTCAAATTTACCTGCAGCTGCTTGATAATAGCTTTCCAGGTCAGCATAATCAACTGGAGATTGTTGTGACAAATCTTCACATTTCTTGATCTGTCGTGTTAAGTGGCCTTTAAGACCTGCAAGGTGTTGGAAATTTCCAACACTTATCATCCATTATTATCTTATGATAAATTAATATTAACTTACACTTGCAGTAGCTCTTAACACCACTAACCATAGTGTTATATAAATTAATCTGAGCATATTGCTGATAATATTACTCCTGATAATGTAAATCAAGAGTTATCAATTGAAATTATTCCGTAACAGTTTTTATTCTGTTACGTTTGAATGCTCTGGAGAAGTATAAATATTATCTCCATTTCTCGCTAGAGATTATTTATCGAGAATATTATAATTATTAATTCCCTATAATTTCAACCCAGTTCATATTATCTCATTTTCCTCCATAATTACGCGGGAAAGAATAGTTTGTGTTTAATAATTTCCGTGGTGAATGCGAGAGCGGGGAGAGGGAGACGCCATTACGCCATTACGACATCAACAAGGCACGCACGCGAGACAACGTGGTGGAACACGTGGCATTAATTGAGAATTCTTGTCGATAAGAATTACGTCGACACTCAATTAATAAGTGGAATTTACTTGCCAGTGTTCTCTAGTGCCTCAATAGTGAACCCAGCGTCTACAATTACCATCCGGACCGTGAATAAGTGTGCACAGCAGTGAACACTGAGTCCAGCAGACGCTCCTCTCGGCAAACCTTAGTACTCGGTTACGCTCACAGGTTTCTTTCTTGTAGATGCATCTAGTAATTTAGAGCCTTAGTGAGTAGTTTGTCGTTAGGAAGAGAGATTAAATATAATCAAACGTTAGTAATATTTATTACTCAGTTCAGCTTCATGAATATATGAGCACAATTTTGTAGCCTAGTCAATTGCTACTTTATATTTCTTGTATTACAGCGTGTATTTGAGACGCCAACAAGATTGTCATCCATCGTGTTATTTACCTCGAGTCATTTATCTATGGGGATTCTGTGATTACGAGGACGAGTGATGAACTGGCGTTAGAAATCGTCTTACAGCTAAGACCCATTTTTTCTTATAAATTTATTCAATTTAATTATTACTTCTATAATATGAGCTTAAATGAATAAATTTGATTACCATATATTTACATATGTTGTTGTTAGATTTACCATAATTCCATGCATAATGAACTAGTGACGAACCACACTGGTTCCTAGATATATATGAATTTCTAGAAATAACCCCCCAATGTTGATATTTGAGGCTTTGACTTTAATTAATAATTACAGTCTTCATTATTTTCAAGTGAATATCCATTGAATGTTTTTCCATAGACACTGGTTCTCTGGTGTCATTCTAATGATCAATTTTATTTGTTTTCCCTCTTTTCTCAAAAGCGGGTGGTCCTTCGATTAATTTTAATATAACAATTAAACAATTTATTTTTCTGAGTTCAAGCCCCAGATACACAACACAAGGGTCCTTTTCTTTCTCCCTGCATTATCCATACTGGCTAGTTGGTGAAGCCTTGTGGGGCTTGTACTTGGGCTGCTCATAATGCTGAACAAGCACTAATGGTAGCCTAGGGTATAAATTCTGCACCCAC
The DNA here is from genome assembly GCA_020271785.1 of Procambarus virginalis. Taxonomy (NCBI): domain Eukaryota; kingdom Metazoa; phylum Arthropoda; class Malacostraca; order Decapoda; family Cambaridae; genus Procambarus; species Procambarus virginalis. Next base: position 62,349,574 of record WNGS01164858.1, read on the forward strand.
TAGGCGACAATCCTACCTCTACTAGAGGTTAGCTCTTAAAATTAATACACATTATATATATATACAATCATACACACTAATGATTTGAGTGATAAATCAGTGTCATGGAAGTACCTTTAGGTTAGCTCCTCAAAATCACCCTAGGATGGTATAGACACTAATTAATCACTCAAAGGTGTAATGATCATAAGTAAATTATTATATATATACAACTCAACTCGAGTTGATAAAATTTACACCCAAAATAGGGTCTGCACCATTCATTAATGGTGCTAAGTTGTTTAATATAGTACAACTACACTATGGTAATAATGGGACTAGGATGAACAATAAATAGTTCAACTAGTCAATGGTAATATCCTACCCTGTTGTGGGTTGGCAATTGGTAAATATTATATTGAGAACACTAGTGCAATATATTATACACAATTATTGACAATAGCCTCTTAATTAGCCTTTATGAAACTTCTAATATTATCAAGAAGTATTAAATATTATTGACCTCGCGAAATTAACATCACAAAATTAGTAGATAATCTCTCACGCGAAATTTTACACCACGAACTTCGTGAACAATCTCGTGAGGACACAGCCATTAATTTGGCTGGCTTCTATATTAGCGCTGTCATTCCACTGAATAAGAACCCACCAAATCGGAGGGTTGCCGTGAAACCGCTGATGAGGCTGGACTGGGCTTGAGGGGCTCCTGAGCTCGCTCGCTCGAGGCAACGCCGCCGGTCTTTGACTGGCACTGTATAAATCACACTAGTATATTTAATGAATCCACTGGTTAACTTGTTCATCTGGTACTAAGATGACCAAATAATCTGTCATCCGACTCGAAGATGACCAATAATGTGGGTTCATAGGACCAAATAGTCCGTCATCCGGCTCGAAGATGACCAAATAATATGGGAACCGACCTGTGAGATTTATATAGATTTAATTTATATGAATTTATATAGAATTTATATTTACGTTAATTTATATACTTCGATAGCAATTTGTATAATGTTGAGTGGACTGTATTTCTGCAATAATCTCACAAATCGATTCATACACATTAGGGAGGGGTTTATTAAATTTATATATATGCAGCCAACCAAACTACAGTATTAAACTACATATATATTGTTAAACATTGAATAGGTTCCTTATCTTATTTGTACAGCCGGCCTTATTTTCCAGGTAAAACTAGGATGTAGATACCAAATTTTCCTCGTGTGAGGTAGTTTAATGGCCAAAAATGATTAGATATACGGTTTTCGGCAGAACACTTAGCTTGTTTATTGTTGACTGCGTGTTGATAATGGTAGACTTTGGTTCCCATAACACTTCGTCCAAGAGAAATTAACAGGAGTCGTTTACTCCCGTGCGCCTCTGTGGTCTTAATAATGGCTGACACTCAATACTATTGACGCTACTGGCCGACATTGTCCAGAAATGATAGGAGCCAAATTCGCTCCACGCGTCTCGGAGGTGACACCATGGCTGCCTGCTGGTGACAACAACAATGGACCACACCCTACTCCCTACTTTGTAGAAATGTCAGTAACTTGATAGAAGGGTCACATTTACTCTATTTTGATTCTGATAATTAAGTTAGTTAAAATGAGATGTTTTTATGATGGTAAAAGTCCAAAGACTAATGTATTTAGGAATAATTCCCAGCAGAATAGCTAGTGAATTATAATAGTATGTGGTTATGATATCCCGTTTTCTATAGACGGAAACTCCACTACAAGCTACATTTCTATGGGTAACTTGTTTATACAACAGCAGCAGCATTATCTGCAATTGTATGTAATTTTAAATAGTGTCGGATTTTCCGACAGTACTCACTGTGGGAGGATAAGGGCAAGAAAATCCTACTAATTAGTGAAACTGAATTTCTAAAACAAATGAAACTTTTAATGGTTCCAAAAGTGAATTAGGTAGTCCAAGAACGTAGGCATACCTTGCCGAGTCTCTATAGAACATAAGCAAGTTTTTCCCACTGAAATGAAATATGATACTTACAGAATTAGCGAACTTTGTGCTCTGAAAAAAAGAAAGCTAATTCCCTACCTAAGTAAATATCATTGTTTCTGACCGACGAGTAGTGGTGCGAGTGTCAACTGGTGACGAGAACTATTGACGAGGTCCCAACTCGTCAATAAAAGTCCGTGCTAGAGAACTATGACCCTCTTTGTCCTCCTAGAGTCGGATTGCAGAAATTAGGTGCTATTGACCCGGAGACAGACCACAGTACCATGGTACCTATATGATGATCTGCCGAAAATATGAGAAATATCCTAGGGACAAAAGGTGGTAAACACGGGTAATAACACGGAGGGAGAGACGACCAATTAAGAGAATGACTGAGGCCTACAGTCACCACGTAATCCAAAGTTGTCTCACACTCACCATATGCTACTCCCGGAATGCACAATACACACAGCACCATATAAATAAGAAAATTGATTAGTAAAATAGCAAGGAAATTAAAGCCAAGTACGCTTACCACAAATTACTAATACCTGAGTGAAGCTCCTAGGACAGGCCCCCAAGTATATGTGACGGTAAAGTAGTGGAGTATGGTGTTCGGCAGTCCTCCAATGGCAGGTGTCATAGCCAGGCCACATATACAAAATAAAAGAATGACTGCTTGCCTGATAGTCTGTGGTAAGGTAAGGGAAGACACTCAAAACACAAAGTATGAACAATGAAATTTAATTACTCTAGAAAACAAATTTAAATAAAGACAATTCCTTGGCATTGAAATAGTGCAAAAAATAACATATAACCAAAATGATTAAGAGACTGGATACGTTAACAGGAATACAAAGAATTAATAAATGGTGCTGAGAATATTAGCGCAAGCTAAGAACCTCTACTTGATACACGGAGTATATCAGTTAGTTGTTCACAGCTTCGAGCACAAGAATATTCTGAGGAAGGTCTCTTGGTATGACCTAGACGTTGACTTGGGTAGGTGGCGTGCGTGGTGCGAAGCAGAAGTGGTGTGATCTTGACCAACCAATCAGAATGCAGACAGGCCGACACTGGTCGTTAGCTCATTGAAGTGTCGCGCTGAGCCGGTGAGGAGAAGTGTGGGGGGTGCAGGAGTGGGGGGGGTATGCAGGTGCGTGGCTGCCTTGACAAACGTTTTGCTACTGCTGCATGTATCTTGAATGTAGCCATGAATGTGATGATGTAGGGAAGAGCAGGCTCAATCTCTCTTGAAAGAGATTATCGTCACAATATATATATATATATATTTTATATATATATATATATATATATATATATATATATAATATATATATATATATATATATATATATATATATATATATGTCGTACCTAGTAGCCAGAACGCACTTCTCAGCCTACTATGCAAGGCCCGATTTGCCTAATAAGCCAAGTTTTCATGAATTAATTGTTTTTCGACAGTCTAACCTACCTAACCAAACCTAACCTAACTTTTTCGGCTACCTAACCTAACCTAACGTATAAAGATAGGTTAGGTTAGGTTAGGTAGGGTTGGTTAGGTTCGGTCATATATCTACGTTAATTTTAACTCCAAAAAAGAAAATTGACCTCATACATAATGAAATGGGGTAGCTTTATCATTTCATCAGAAAAAAATTAGAGAAAATATATTGATTCATGAAAACTTGGCTTATTAGGCAAATCGGGCCTTGCATAGTAGGCTGAGAAGTGCGTTCTGGCTACTAGGTACGACATATGTATATATATATATATATATATATATATATCTATATATATATATATATATATATATATATATATATATATATATATATATATATATATATATATTGCAATAACTTTATTACTCATTTATTGGTGATAATGTCCTCATCTGAACCTTATGCATCAATGCAAGCTAAATTGACAGAGAGAATAGTGTTAGAACTCTGCATATAAATCGGCCAAGAAAAATGAAAATCACAACTTCGGCCACCTGTGGCTGATTAACATGTTGACCAATTTCGTTCAAACTTCACATGCTTAGTGCTGAATATGCATTCTTCAAGTTATATAAGTAACAATAAAATCCGCATAAAAACAAAGGAGAGAAAAAGAAGAAAAATGACAAAAAAAATGGTTGTCAGCTTTTGTACAAAGAGACTTAATAAATATTGCCATTGGGAAATATATAATTATAAGATATGTAATAGAATACAGCTTAATAACATACTAACTTATAATTATGTTCAAAAACTGGCCATCCAGGTGACACCAGCGGCATGTCCACTTTGTGGACCCTCCATACTATAAAAGTGGGAAACGAGCCAAGTACCGGCAATTTTGCTTTTTTCCCATGCCTGTACTTGGCGCATGGGGTTTTGCAAACTTTTTCTCCATGCCGGTCATTGGCGCATGGGGTTTTACAAACTTTTTCTCCATGCCGGTCATTGGCGCATGGGGTTTTACAAACTTTTTCCCATGCCGGTACTTAGCACATGGGGTTTTCTCAATTTTTTTCCCATGCCGGTCATTTGCGCATGGGGTTTTACGAACTTTTTCTCCATGCCAGTCATTGGCACATGGGGTTTTCTCAATTTTTTTTCTACAAGTCGCTCTATGGCCCCTGCCATTTAGCTCAAGGGGATTAAAATGCCGGTTACTGTCTCGTGTGTTTTGCGTTACCTCAGCGACCCATGCACAGGCATCACTAATGGTCAATGACGTCATCAGCTAGCCAGTCTTCAACTTACCTTGGGGATTAAAAGGCCGGCTCCTGGCACATCCAAATTCCGTTACCCAGCGACCTTGCACAGGCATCGCCAATGGTCAGTGACGTCACCAGCAAGCTGCTCAGCGTTCCTGCACAGGCACGTTCAAGGGGATTAATAAGCCGGTTTTTGAGTCATGTTTTTTGCGTCACAACAGTGACCCTGAAACGTAATGCAAAATACCATCATCCCTAGTCTATTTTAAATTTCATATTTACTTCCAACCATCACCAATTACATGTATCAAAGGGGGAGCTGCACAGAGCATAAACTACCATGTATCTCAGCGTTCATCCCTGTAAGTGAACCAGTATTTACCCAGGTCTTTTTTCCTAAATGTAAAACTTATCCAATTTATACCCATTTTTTCGTGTTCTGTCTCATGTTGATACTTTTAATCGGCTATTAATATCCCCTTTGTCATGTCCATTCAATCATACCTCTATCATGTCACGTCTATATTTTGTCCATCTTTTCTTCAAGGATTGCTTATTGAGCATTGGGCAAAATAAAAATGAAAACCCACTATCATCCATTTGTATGAAAACAGTCCCATGCCAGGCATGGTGACTTCAATGCGATTTCAGTAGTAATCCAATATTGCTGCATAAATGTATTTGCACATGCGAAAATATATATGCGCATCTCACATTCGCTCAAAAAAAAAAAACCATGCCTCCCACACTGTACTGTAGCATATAACAAATCAAAATATTCATTCAGTAAAAGCAAGCCTCTCATGTTTTGAAATAAGGCCTTCTGCAGTTACCTTCTTTTCTGACGTCATCATCCCTAATGCAGTGCGAGGCGTCAACGTGCTAAATGCGGATCCTAAGAGGTTCACACATTAGTGTGAACTCTTAATCACTTCGAATACCTCAACTGTACTCTGTAACATCAAAGGCGATATTCTGGTACCTTTGCTCGTATTTTTTCGCTCATTGCTCATATTTTCTGTTATTCATTTCATAAACCCTATCAAACCATCCTAACCTAACTTATTATATAACAAACAACTACATTCTACAGACCAGTTGCTGTTGTTTAGCGACGTCGCAAAAAGCGACCTCAGTATGGGGATAGGGTATTATCTCCCATTAACAAATAGGTGTTAAGGTATCACAGCACTTAACTGTTCAACTATGTATGACGTCACCAGCTGGGCAATGTGGCCTTTAGCGTCCTACTTGCATTTGTAGTGTTTTTTTATGTTATTACTCAAAATGGCTAGACTAACCATCCCCACCTAACCTAATCAGAGGTTTAAGAATATACATTTTAATCATCCACAACTATAATTGTTATTCGGTAATAAGTGCAAAAAAATAACAGCAACCTAAATGTTGTACCGGAATTTAAGCAGAATCGTACATCTGGCAGCATAGCAGGTGAGCTGAACATAAGAATAAACGTAACTGCAGAAGTCCTATTGGCCCATACGAGGCAGTACCTATATATTTCCGCCCAATCTCATTCATATTCATGTCCACTCTATGCTTAAAACAACTAAGGGATCCCACTTAAAGTATTTGTTTACAATAATAGTTTTAATAAATAGCTCTTATTCCAGTTTTATACATAACAGCAATTATGAAACCCTATAGCTAGATATCGTACTATAATCCACAAGTAGTTACCACACATCTGGCAGCACAGCGGATTAGTAGCTGTGTTCATTGGTTAGTCAATTGTCCTCACATCCATCAAATAGCCATTCAAATGTCGTACCTCAATTCATCCATCTAGTAATTTAGCTGGATGCCAGCCACTATATTCATAGACTAATCATTTCTAAACCCCCCAAAAAATCCTAGTCTTGCAACGCAAATCAGCTAACTTGTTTTTAAACCAACAGTCGCAAATGCAAGTAAGTATACATGCCTACACATACTCCAAAACCCATGCATTCATAGAGAATAGCCTAGTTTTTTTGCCACAATTTCCCCATTAATCAAATGTAATTTATGCCATACACAGAAAATACAGCATTTACACACCAAATATGCCATTTATGCACAAAATTTATTATTTCCATTCAAAATATATTATTTCCACTCAAAATATACCATCACACAAAAATATGTCTTTTATAGAGAAAAATTTAACATTTACATGCAAGATATGACAGTTGGACACAAAAATATACCATTCACACAATATTGCATGGACACACAGAGTACGACATTTACACAAAGTATGGTATTTGCACAAATATATCAAAATGCTTATGCATTTAGACAATCAATAATGCGCTTTCACTAAAATTACACAATTTCACAAACATAATTTTCACAAAATACCCACACATTGTCTCATAAACCAAAATACACTTACACCATGAAGATCTATTTTTCAGATTACAGAGCTTACACAAAATACACAATTTGCACACAAAAATACAGTTGCACCAGTTCCACTTCAGCAAATTAATAACACAACTTACATAATGCACTATTAGCACAAAAATTATTATAAAACATGGACAATTAGTACACAAATTGTGTAATTATTATATATCTTTGCACAATTAATACAAGCAACTTCTTATATAATTACTCAACTTCCCCAATGACAATCAATACACAAAGGTATATATAAACAATTCGTCCATATGCAATTTCACAACATGCTCAATTACTACACAACTTGCACAATTATTATACATCTTTCATAATTATTACACAACTTGCACAAATACGTACAATACATAACTATCCCAAATATGAAAATACACAACCCTCATAAATACACGATTTACACAAATACAATTACAAAATTTACACAATTAATACACAACTTGCTCAAAAATATAATCAATACACAACTTACCAAAATATGAACAATACATAACTAGCACATATTCATTACATACACAACTACACAATTTCCACAAATGCACATACAAAAACATATACAGTTAATACACAACTTTTACAAAACAATACACAGTTTATAGCAATATAATCAATACATAATTGCAATAATCATACAATGTATGCAAATACATAATCTACACAATTAATACACAAGTATATATGTGCTATATATGTACAAATAGAAACAGAACCAACTAGGTTAAACAATACACAAGTTGCATGATATTTTTCTAGGTATATCTAGGACATTAATTATAATATGTTGAGTTTAACCAACTCCCCAAAGTCAGAATTTCACATATAAAAATGGTACATATGACTTTCTATGAGCTCAATATAAAACACATTCATTTGCAATTAATATTTCAACATTATTAGTGCTAAACTATTCATCTAACATATGTCCATTGTTTTTAATGTCTTATTAATACCCCCCCTTTTTACATCTCTCCAATTAGGCCCCCCATACTTATTTATGCAATCCATCTAACAGACATATTTGTTCTAGCATTAGTTATGTTAGCGAAGGTGGGGTTAGGTGAAGTCAGTATTTTCTATGATAATTTTAAACAAATTTGTTGTATCTTATCAAAATGCATCCTATTAAAACCTAAATTCATCTAAATCTATCAAAAAAAATACTTATACTACACAAATTTGACTAAATTCAACCTAGCAAAAGCTAAACTAACTAAATATGAGCATCCCATATCATCACATACAAGCCTATGTCGCCTCTGTCCATACATTACATGAGTTGGCCATATAGCTCGAACCCCAAATAGGAAAATTTACACTCTTTCATAAACATGCTAGTTCATTACCCCTAAGATATTATATATATCCTTCCCTACACGACCTCACCTAACCTGACCTAGCATATCCAAACCTAGATTTAGTTCAAGTTGGTGAAATTTAAGCTATGCCACCTAAATTCGACCTAATTTAAGGCAATTTCCACCAAATATACCCAAATGTTGTGTATCATAGCACAGCCAAAGCCCATTTTGCCCACATTTTCTCCTATTCCATCCTACCCTTACACCACCTCACCTAACCTAACCTAACATATCCAAACCTGGATTTAGTTCAAGTTGGTGAAATTTAAGCTATGCCACCTAAATTCGACCTAATTTAAAGCAATTTTCACAAAATATGGCCAAATGTTGTGTATCATAGTACAGCCAAAGCCCATTTTTACCCACATTTTCTCCTATTCAATCCTACCCTACGGTACCTTACCTAACCTGACCTAGCATATCCAAACCTAGATTTGGTTAAGTTGGCTAAATTTAAGCTATTCCCACATAAATTCAACCTAATTTAAGACAATTTCTACCAAATATACCTAAATGTTGTGTATCATAGCACTGTCAAAGCCCATTTTTTTTACCAACATTTCTCCTGTTCCCATCGTACCCTACACAACTCACCTAACCTGACCTAGCATATCCAAACCTGGATTTGGTTAAAGTTGGCGAAATTTAAGCTATGCCACCTAAATTCGACCTAATTTAAGACAATTCCCACCAAATATATCCAAATGTTCTGTATCATAGCATCGCCAAATCCCATTTTACCTACATTTTCTCCTATTCCATCCTACCCTACGCAACCTTACCTAACCTAACCTAACCTAATCCAAACCTAGATTTTGTAAAGTCGGCGAAATTTAGGTTATCCCACACAAATTTGACCTAATTTAAGACAATTTCCACCAAATATACCAAAAAGTTTTGTAACATAGCACAGCTAAAGCTCATTTTAGCCAAGTTTTCACCTATTCCAACCTGCCCTAGACAACCCTACCTAACCACACCTGGCATTTCCGAAGTTAGATTTGGTTAAAGTTGGGCAACTTTAAGCCTTTCCCGCCTAAATTGTACCTAATTTAAGCCAATTTCCGCCGAAATATACCCAAATGTTTTGTATCTTGCATAGCCAAAGTTCATTTTACCCAAGTTTTCACCTATTCCATCTTACCCTACACAACCTTACCTAACCTGACCTAGCATATCCCAAGCTAGATTTGATTAAAGTTCGTGAAATTTATGCTTACTCACCTAAATTCAACCTAATTTAAGACAATTTCTACCAAATATACCCAAAATGTTTTGTTACATAGCACAGCCAAAGACCATTTTAGCCATGTTTCTCATATTCCAACCTTGCTCATATTCCAATATTCCTCATATTCCAATGTTAGGCCTTACCTAACCCTGACCTAGCAGATTTGATTAAAGTTGGGGAAATTTAAGCTATCGTCACCAAATTTGAGACAATTTTCACCAAATATGCCTAAATGTTGTGTATCATAGCACAGCCAAAGCCCATTTTACCCACATTTTCACCTATTCCATCTAAACCTGGACCTAGCCTCTGATACGACATATACTCAGAGAAGTGATGTTTTTTGCATATGAACCTAAATGTCCGTGCCTAACCTGCAAGAGTCTTGGAGCTTTGTTGAATATTTTATCTATATTCTTCGAAAAGTGAAGTTTGGATTTGAACCTATCCGCACTGTGCCTAACCTACTAGGTTCTTTGTTGATCATTGTAACCATATAATAGAAAGAGATGTTTTGGATATGGACCTAACAGCCCCTCTCCTTAAAAACTTGGAATTGTGTACAATATTGTTGGGAAGGTGTTTTTGTTTTTACACATCAACCCAACCGTCCTGGACCTAACCTCCCTTTATCCAACTTCAAATTTATCGTAAATATGGAGGAACGTGTTGTTTGTGCATCAACCCAACTGTTCTGGACCTAACCTCCCTTTATCTAACTTCAAATTCATCATAAATATGGAAGGAACGTGTTGTTTGTGCATCAACCCAACTGTTCTGGACCTAACCTCCTTTATCTAACTTCAAATTTATTGTATTTTTGAAAGAAATTGTTGTTTATGCATCAACCCAATCGCCCTGGACCTAACCTCTTATAAATGGATCTTGGTTCAATATTGTATCATATTCGTAGCATTTTTTTCACATCAATAAAACCATCCTCAACCTAACCTATATTACCTGGGGGAGGGAGGTTAATGGAAAAATATGATAATAATGGGAATTTCTCTACATCAGTTCAACTTAACCATCCTTAACCAAACCTTAGTTAGAAAGGGATATAACTCACCAAAACTATTTTAATTACCATTTACCCAATTTTCCTTATCCTAACCCATAACCAGAGGGTTTAGACCTCCCTTACCTCGAAATTACTATATATTTAAGGTATGAATATATTTTCACATATTAACCTAACATTCCCTAATTCAACCCTATACTATAATTTCGAAGTAAGGGGGGTCTAAACCCTCTGGTTATGGGTTAGATATGAAAAAATTGGGGTAAATGGTAATTAAATAGTTTTGGTGAGTTTTTTGTTTTGGTTTTGGACT
>WNGS01164858.1:62382329-62436657 GCA_020271785.1 Procambarus virginalis
CAAACTCAAACGAAGCCGGATCCATCACAGATGCGTAAACTGGGTCTCGCGGAGGTACACCACCAAGGGATTCCCAAACCTCCCCAGGGGAAATCCAAGAGGAAAGAAAACTCAGGAAAGACTAATCCGAGGAATGCAAGGGCACCCGGAAATGAACCCGAGGGAGGGGGGGAGGGAAAAAAAACCCCATCCACTGCGCAACACTCTCTGCCTAGAGGGCACAAGGGCCCAGCAGGGTCAAAAGAAGCCAAAGAGGACTTCCCCTGAGCCCCGGGAACCTCCGACAAAGGCCCTGGACTCACCACCCAAAGAAAAGGCAGAGTACAGGGGAAAAGCTTCCAAGAAGGGGTCTGCTGGTCGACCCAGAAGCCCCAGCGGGAAATTTGGGCTCAAACACTCTGCACGCGAATTGGAAGGGACAGCCCCCCGAGCCTCATCCCTAGCTAAACCCTGCCCCAACTTAGAAACCCTCAGACGTTTGGGAGCTGGAAGCAGGGGGTAAAGGGAAGAGGAGCACGCCCAACCATGCCCCACCTGGGAAGGAAGAATCAGTGCCTAAAACGTAAGCAAGGCAGCTTTGGGGCCTCCAACTGGGCAACTAACCAAGCCCGTTGCAATACGGATAATCGATCATTCAATGCAGCCACTGCCTGATCCCTGAGATCATCAGACAAGGGTTGAGTAAATTGAAGCACAAGCGGGGAACAAGTCCCGCAAGACTCCGGTTTGTAGGCGTTCCCGACCCAACAGAGTCGGAGGCAGTACGGATGATCGTCACCCAGAGGCAAGGGTAAGAAACAAAATTGAACTTCACACAAGGCGAGAATGGATTCAGAAGTATCTATGGTACGACTGAGCCACAGGGAATTTCCAGGGCCCCTAGAGAATATTCGCCATACTGGAAGCCCAGGCACTTGGGCCAGCTAAGCCAGTAGAACCCTGTCTATAGAAGGTAAACTTACCACCAGTAGCAGACATGAAACCCCAGGGCAACAGAGGAAAACCACCACCACAACCTAGTTGTTCCTAGTAAGTAGCAAAGCAGACCTCCTGTCCACACAGGCAAAATGCCAGAAAAAATGAAAAAAGAAACCCCCCAAAATCACACCACTAGCAGTTGGAGAGAAACATCAGCTGCCGCAATAAAGCAAGCTGTGCCAGCCGCAGTGCCCCCTAGCCAAAAACACTCCTCTACCCGGGGCAAGACAGAAAGTCCTAAAACCCCCAATGGACCCCAGGGCAAAGTCAACCTCAAGCAAAGAAGTCCTCAAGTGAAGGAAGTGATTGCCAAACGCCCAAGGGAAGATAACCTTGACACGCAAGGGTAGTACTTACAGGAAGGGAGGGAACCCTATGCACATGCAGCTCCAATACATGAAACGCCTGGCCAACACACCTACCTGGGGCCAGGTAGCCTGTGGATAGCGTGCAGGATTCGTAATTCTGTGGCGCGGGTTCGATTCCCGCACCCGGCAGAAACAAATGGCAAAGTTTCTTTCACCCTGAATGCCCCTGTTACCTAGCAGTAAATAGTACCTGGGAGTTAGTCAGCTGTCACGGGCTGCTTCCTGGGGTGTGTGTGTGTGTGTTGTGGTGTGGGGAAAAAAAAAAAAAAAGTAGTTAGTACACAGTGATTGACAGTTGAGAGGCGGGCCGAAAGAGCAAAGCTCAAACCCCCGTAAAATACAACTAAGTGAATACACACACACAGCCGGACCACCACACAGGGCAAAAATCCAGAACAAGAATTTTCAGGTCAGAATGATGTCAGACCCACTGCTGGTGGTGGAGGCAGACTCCATCACACAGTTTCAAGCCAGTAGGGTCAGGAACTTGTACACCAGTTGATTTGACATTGAGCAGTGGACCAAAGAGCCAAAGCTCAACTAGGTGAGTACATCAGATCAAGAACTGCAGGTAGCGCCAACAAGCAGGAGGGCTAGTTACATGAAGAGTTGCTTGTTTTTCTTCTTTCTTGGGGGAGCTCTTCTGCTCTTTCAGGATGTAGGTCACAATTTTCACCACACTGTATTCTGTTTTGTTTTGCCTATTTTTCTGGGTACCTTCCCGGTCGATGGCAATTATGACATTTTTAAATTTAAAGTGCTCATAGGTCATTGCTCCCTGCACCTTTCTAAGGGGGGCCAGGTTCTGGCTCGTGGTCCCCGGCAGGTAAAGGACTCTGTGACTGATAACCCCAAACTAATACTGTATAGCACTACGTCAGTTTGGATAGCTTCAGGGAGCTGATGGGGCTCCCCACACAAAAGTGATTATAAAATTAATTACTGGTAATCAAACGGCACATATTTTATTTTGTATACAAATTCTGCACTTACAAACTTTAGTTCATAATATAGCAAATGCCTATGGAAAATAAACTTCATCCAAAATGATTTCCCATGCAGGAAACTGTTTTATAGATATAAGGATGAAAAAAGAAAAAGAAAATTTTAAGTAATATATTAAATTCTAAATTTTTTAGTTGAATATACATGCTATACAGTAAGAGTAGGCAATGTAATTTGTCTTCAATTTACGTCTTGCTAATTTTTATAAGTACAAACACATTCATTGCTTTACTGGACTATTTTCTGAGGTTTACTTCTACAACAGATAAACAAAGACCATTTAAATATGCGGTAAATGTTCAGTATTATGCAGGTTTTTGAAGAAACTGAGTCATAAGTACTAAGTGTCAAATTACTCTTGAAACGCATACAAAATAATATTGCGCTGATATTTGCATATGAATTTCATTAAGGCTTAACCAATAAAAGCATTTCTGGGTGTGCTTGAGGAGTTTAGGGAAGAAGGTCCAGTCCCATCGTATGGCTTCATATTTTCTCAGATCATGTTTTGTGATTTCATTGTCTACTGATTATACCTTCAAGGAGATCCCGCAGTTGGTTTTCCTTGAATTTTATTAAAACATTGAATTAAATGATAACACCATTCATGAAACTCAAACAAAACTGGTCATTCTCTTCCCATTTGGTTTAAGGCTGTCTAGATTGCCACATTTTATTTTAGTGAACTGTAACTAAGGCATAATATTTTTACTATTTTATAAACAAATATTCTTTGTACTGAAATGTTTCCCATTTAAAACAAAAAAAATCTTAACTCTCCCTGGTGCACTTTCACTGTGCGTGCTGAAATACATATTGTGAAGTACCATTTGATGATTATGCAGGTCTGTGTAGTAATGTGCTTCAAAACAATGCATCAAATACTCATGTAGATGAATAAATATCATGGGCTCAAATTTATTATACAACATACAGCTTTGGAAAGCTAAATAATATTGTAATCGTCCATATTTACTAAGTAACATAGCTCTTTATTTGATAATTAATTGTAAAGTCACTATGACCATATACTAGACAATGTAGTAGTATTTATACAATTACCAAAAATCTCATAAATGCATTTTTCAGTTCATACCTCCTTCAGTACTCAAGTTATTAATTTTTGTATATGATACAGTTGACTCATGATTATCTGTGGGAATGTTTCCTGATACTATATAAATTCATGCAAGTGAGATTAGGAATAGGATTCATTCCAAGCAAAAGAACTTTATTACAAAACTATGTGGTTTTGGGTTGAAAATGTTTGAAATCAATATTTATGCATTTAAAGCTATTTTTGAATATGCAGAATTGAATATATATATATATATATATATATATATATATTATATATATAATATATATATATATATATATATATATATATATATACATATATATATATATATATATATATATATATATATATATATATATATATATTATATATATATATATATATTATATATATATATATATATGTCGTACCTAGTAGCCAGAACGCACTTGTCAGCCTACTATGCAAGGCCCGATTTGCCTAATAGGCCAAGTTTTCATGAATTAATTGTTTTTCGACAACCTAACCTACGTAACCTAACCTAACATTTTCGGCTACCTAACCTAACCTAACCTATAAAGATAGGTTAGGTTAGGTTAGGTAGGGTTGGTTAGGTTCGGTGATATATCTATGTTAATTTTAACTCCAATGAAAAAAAATTGACCTAATACATAATGAAATGAGTAGCTTAATCATTTCATAAGAAAAAATTTGAGAAATATATTAATTAAGAAAAACTTGGCTTATTAGGCAAATCGGGCATTGCATAGTAGGCCAAAAAGTGAGTTCTGGCTACTAGGTACGACATATATATATATATATATATATATATATATATATATATATATTATATATATATATATATATATATATATAAATAATAAAACAGTTTTAGCAGTTATGACTCGTATAACTGCATTATAAAAATTTGCATTACATGTGAACATTGCCCAGGTTAATAGTTTCAATATTTAACTCAAATAGGTTACTGCTAGTTATAAATTAAAACCGATGATCAAAATAATTATACCTTTGACTCCTTAATGAATTCTTATATCTGAAGTTTTACATTACATTGTGTGCATGTGAAAGTTATTTAAAATTATTTTCCCAATGTGCTTAATAGAGTCAATACTGATTTCTTAAGGAAATGATGTTCCTCTTCTCTGTCTTCATCAGCTGAAATTGCTTTTTCTTCTTTTTGGAGATGCTTATTAAGGGGTTCACTTCGCCACTTGTGCCACATTTCTTTCACCTTATTACCCAGCAGTCTCACCTCATCATCTTCACTTAAACGTTCCCGGAGACGATCATATAAAAGGTCCCAGCTTATATGATCATAAACCTGTGGAAAGATAAGAAACACGATTTACACAATTCTCAACTTTAGATTAGCACATGAATCAACACACTGTCCATACACCAACTTTCAGTCAAATGTGACCTGCTGAGAAGTGGCCAAAATAAGTTCACTTCACTTCATAAGATATTTCACATGAGACAATAGGCCAACTCTTACGTATTTTCAATTTTACCAATAAGAGCACTCAAATATCGGCAATACAGGAGAGTTGCCAACTATTCTTATTTTTATTATTTGTTGTTTGTTTTGCCATGAAACTTAAAATAATCATATTAATTGAATATAGGTCACTGAAAAGTACATATAAATATATTGAAATCAGTAGAAATAATACTGTTGAGGGATTTTTGTACTACATTTGGGCAGGAAAATTCTAATCTTAAAACAAACTTTTGGCTTTATTAAAGCCAAACTTCACAAATTGCAGTGAACATGTGCTACAAATTAACTTTTTATTTTTTAATAAATTTCAAATACAGTATTTAATGTTTGGCATATTTTCTGGGGGGAGCCCCGTCGGCTTCCCGGAGCTATCCAGGCTGAATGGATATGTATAACTTTCTGGCATCAAAATGTTTGGAGTTCTTGCCTACCAGGGACCACGAGCCAGAACCTGGCCCCCTCTGAGAGGCACGAGGAGCAATGGCCTATAGAAACCCCCATGTGGTTGGGAGCATTCTATGTCTGCCATCGACCGGGATAAGCACCCAGAAAGGTAGGCGACACAAAACAAACTCCTATTCTGGTTAAAATATAGCTATCGAAAGTCGAACGAGTGGACAGAACTCCCCAAACAAATTATCTAACTAGCATGATGTCATCACGTCGCCATGCCTCCTGGTCCTTTTTTCGGGCTCGTTGGTTCCCTTCCGTCCCCTTTGTCTTCTTTTGCCTTATTTTATTTTCACATCGTCTCTCCTTCCTGTTTTGCCGTTCCTTGTCTTCATTACGTACGCCTTGGTGTATGTACGATATGTCTGTATGGTTTGTGTCTGTACGATATGTGTGTGTCCGACTGGTGTACGAGCCGCCCCGCCTGGTGGGTGGTGCGGTTTATACCTCGCGCGCTGGGGACAGGGTGTTTGTTCTGGGCAATGGACTCGTATGTTCCACGTAGTTTATCGTGGTTTTCTAAGGCTTCTCTTTCCAGTCATTGCCCTCTTGGTGCTGGGGGTGGTTATCTTGAGGTTATCTTGAGATGATTTCGGGGCTTTTTAGTGTCCCCACGGCCCGGTCCTCGACCAGACCTCCACCCCCAGGAAGCAGCCCGTGACAGCTGACTAACACCCAGGTACCTATTTTACTGCTAGGTAACAGGGGCATAGGGTGAAAGAAACTCTGCCCATTGTTTCTCGCCGGCGCCTGGGATCGAACCCAGGACCACAGGATCACAAGTCCAGCGTGCTGTCCGCTCGGCCGACCGGCTCCCCAGGGTGTTTTAGATTTTCTGTGTGGGGACGTCGCTTCGTTCTTTTCTCTGCTTCTGGGAGTGGGGTGGCTCCGGCTGGCACCTTCTCCACCTCTGTACTGCACTTTGTCTTCTGCTGGGCACGCACCTCTGGAAGTTTTTCGCCTTCGACTTCGCATTTTCTTCGGGTCCCAGTACATACAATACCTCCTGTCTTTTGTGCATATACCGTTTCGGGCAGGCCTCTGGCGTTGCTCCTGGTGTGTTACTCTACTCGACAGTGTTGTGGCTTGGTCGTGCCTCCGCTCTGCAGGCGAGGTTGTACTGTCTGTCGACTCTGTCGGCCAGGTGCTGGGTCTCGACTTTTGGTGGGGTACTTGCCTGGTTGTGTTTGCACCTGGGTTTTCTCCCTATATTTGGGCACTCCTTCGTTCCCTTGGTCCGTGCTTTTGTGTCCTCCTTCCTTGCTTGGTCTCTGCTCTGGACACTCCACCTTGCCTATCTTCGGTGCCTGGCTGCACCCTGATATCCATGGTGTCCCTCTGTGTGTGGGCGACCTCCCACTTCACACTTTGTGGTTGGTCGTGTACTTTCCACATTCAAAATTCAAATTCGCCTTTTTATTCAGGAATAGTTAATATACGAACGTACTATTGGATTGCTTGTTAGTGCTAGTACTTCACTTACCTGCAGCCACTCATCCGTATAGCATTTCGGGTGAGTTCCCGTTTCGGGCAAGTGCCGGTTCTTTGCGTTCCCGGCGGCTACTTGGTTTGTTTTCGGATTTTTTTCCTTTTAAAACGGCTACTTTTTCCCGTTTTCCTTCTCCTAAGCTACACATGGCTGTGCTTCTGGGTTGGTTCTTCTTGGCTATACTGTTGTTGAGTGCTGAGGTGGGCCTCTGTCCAAGTTCGGTTCCGTGCTTTCGGTCTGCCCCGGTGTTCCGTTTTGGTACTGGGTTCCTTCACTTTTCTTTGTCTCACTGCAGGCGTCTGTGTTGCACTGTCTGGGGGGAGTTGTGGACTTCCGGTCCGCCGCTCCTGCCTTACTGGTTTCCCTTTTTGGGCCTGGTAGCTGGGATTCCGGTCCTGGTTCCGGCTTTTCCCCTTGTTCCTTTTCCGGACAGTACGTTTTTGTTTGCCTGCGGTTCGCGTCCTGCGTAGTTCCCCTCAGGTCTCCCTCGCAGATGTGTGAGTCGTTCTTCCCTGCTGCAGCTGGTTGCGCTGCTCCTTTGGGTTGGCAGGGTTGCTGTTTTTTGTTTCGTGTCTCGCGTTTTCCTTCGTGGTGCCTGCTGTCCTCGTTGGCCTCTGCCTGGGTCCTGGCTTTTCGGTGTTTGGCTTTGTTGGTCCTTTAGAAGTCCTTTACGGCTCCTGGTGGGATGGGGGTTCCTCCAGGACGGGGCGTTTCTGCTCACTCTGGTTGGTTTCTTCGGCTCGCTGGGGTTGGTTTTCCTGGTTTCCTGGCGGCCTTTTCTTTTGGTTTTGGCCTTACTTGGTGGACTCTGCTGCTTTCTTTGGTTTTGATCCTGTGGATCTTCCCGCGGCTCCGCCTCCTTTTTGCAGGTCGGTCCCGTCCTGTGCAGGGCTGATTCGTTCTTCCCTTCCCTTCGTTCTTCCCTTCGTTCGAGTCTTTGCGTCTCGGCTTTTATCTCGTTTCTCGTCGCTTGTGTGGGGTACCGGTGGCTGCATTGTTGGTTTCCCTCCTGCATGCTTCACCGTGCTTCACTTCCCACCTGTGTGGTTTGTCCTGGTGGTCCTTCTAATTTTCCTATCACTGCAAAGGGTTCTTCGGTCTCTAATAGGGTTGTCTTGTCTTTCCCTTCGGGGTTGTTCCGGGACCGTCTTCTGGTACTGTGTATTGTCATGGATGACGATGGTGGAGTCGCTCCAGCTTGCGGTCGGTGTTGCTGTTCCTTCTCCTCCGTTCCGTTTGCTGTCTTGGGAGTTGTTTTCCCTCTGGCCTGCTCTGGTGTTTCTGGTACCATCCTGGTTGTTGGCCTGGGTGGTCTCTTTTTCTTCTCCTTGGATTGGTCCTTGGATTGCTGCTTGGTTGGCCAAGCCTGGGGTGCTTCCTTATTGTTCGGTTGCGGCTCTTCGCTGTTCACGGCGCTTCTTGGCCTCTGGGGTCATAGATGCATTTTGATTTGCCAGGTTGCCTTCCTTCCCTCATTTCTGTTCTGGGGTTTGGGTCTCCCGGATTGTCTGCAGGGTTTTTTCTTTTCGTCTGTAGTCTTTATGTTAGGGCGCGTAAAGTCCACCTCCTGGGTCCTTCTCGCTTTTTGTTATCTGTGATGAGGTAGCTCCGGAAGCCAACGGAGCTCCCCCCAGAAAACCAGCGTTGAATGTAATGAAACACCATTTTCTGGGTGAGTCCCGGAGGCTTCCCGGCATCCCTCCCTCCCTCCGGTCGGCGGTGTTTTCATGCTGTTTGACATCCAACCTAAGAACTGAATGTTGGGTCACTGGCAGATGGGTCTGGGGCTCCCCCTTCCCCCTCCTGGGGAGGGGGGGGGTTGCACAGACTGCAGCGTGGCAACGTGATGACGTCATGCTAGTTAGATAATTTGTTTGGGGAGTTCTGTCCACTCGTTCGGCTTTCGATACCCATATTTTAACCAGAATAGGGGTTTGTTTTGGGGCGCCTACCTTTCTGGGTGCCTATCCCGGTTGATGGCAGACATAGAATGCTCCCAACCACATGGGGGTTTCTATAGACCATTGCTCCTCGTGCCTCTCTGAGGGGGCCAGGTTCTGGCTCGTGGTCCCCAGTAGGCAAGAACTCCAAGCACTTTGACTGATGCCATAAAGTTATACATATCCATTCAGCCTGGATAGCTCCAGGGAGCCTCCGGGACTCACCCAGAAAATGGCGTTTCATTACATTTAACGCTGGTTTTTTTAAATTTCGATTTTTTTTTACTAAAAAGCATGATTTGTCCCCCAATAATTTAGATAATCAAAATGTACTTATTTTAACTATAAAGGTCGAGACTGTCTCTTAATGCAACAGAGTGCCTTCTGCATATACAGTACTGTATACAGTATTAGGGCTAATCATGCAGAATTGTTAAGGGTATACAATACCCTGTATATTTACTACAGTATTTATCTTTATACTTGTTTATTCATAAACAATTACAATGATTTTAAAATCCCAAGTAATGTATGATTTCTTCAGATGCCAAAATTATCCTTTGCCAAATTATACAAAAATTATCTTTTGCCAAACTATGCCAAAACTCAAAATTATCTTTTACAGTAATTTTATTAACCAATGTATCTTTCTTAGCCTTACCTGTTGTTTAATTATTTCAGGGGCCATGGCAACTGCACACAGTTTTCGTCTTTTATTTGAAACTTCAACAACTGTACCTACATACTGTAGAGACTTTGCAATAAGTTCAAGATGTTTTGCTGTTCCAAGTGGAGAAGCACATGCTATAACAGTGGGTGCAAGGAGGGTCAAACAATTTATAAACTCATGAACAAATAAAGGGGGAGTCTTTTTCTCTGTCGTTCAAAAGGTTCTTTTGATATGCTCTCACTATTTAGATTCGCTTCTTGAATTTCTAAATTGAACTCAGGAGAATAAGAATCAGAATTGTTAGAATCTTTCTTAAATTTTTTCAAATTTTCTTGATCAGTTTCATTCATTTTTCTTTTCCTTACAGCTTCATTTTCTATTTCCAGTGTAACACACTCATCCTCTTCAATGTGTTTTGTGATATAATCTTTTCTTTCGATGCTCTCCATAAGCGTGGACCACAATGCTGATAAAACTCTCACGACTGCTGCTAGAAGTAAGGGATTAACAGATGTGGCTGCTCTTGAGGAAGCATTAGGTTTGGGTACAGCAGTATTCACAGGTAACACAACTAATGGTAACACAGTCAGCAAGTTCTGGTTTACTGTCAGTTCTACCGCACCACGAGGAATGCGAACCATAGCTTCTAATACATCAAGAGCTTGTACCTAAAATAGAAAGAATAAATTGGCTTCTTACATAAAATAACTAAGCATTTAAAGCACCTTCCTTTGTTCTGTTCAATTATCTCAAATCTATAATAGCATTCCTTTATCAGTCTCAGATTTTTAAATAAATTTTATATTAAGAAAGCTGTTACTGTCTTTTTAGGTAATTCAATGGTAATTTTATTGCCATTTTCTACATTATATTTTTTGTAATATGTACAGTATCCTCACAGTGGTCTTCTCACCATACCAGCTGTATTGCCTTCGCAGTAAAAACTTTACATTTAATCTTGTACCATGTTCAAAAGTGTTTTAATGGATAAAATGAACAAACAAAATTTGTGTAAATCCAGTCTAACTGATTTCAATAAAGACAATTATACAAATAGGTCCAATTAAAATATTTTGACAAACAGGGAGACAAATAAATGACATTGAAATGGGGAAATGAGCTAGGGAACAGTAATCACAAGGAAATCAGACTTGTTATTAGCATCGTCAATCTAAAATTACAAAAATTCTTAAAGAGAGAATCATTACTACCNATATTAAGTCTTGGTATGATACTTATAAGCCAGTTTCGGCAGAAGCATTTTATGAAGATTTAATTAAGGAGGTAGATGTATTTAATGCAACATTGAACCGGAAAACATCTAGTATAAAAAAGCATCCCCCAGAAAAGGAACTTATAACACATGACGAGATGCTTAAGGGGTGGACATTAACAATGAGGAGAGCTCACAGGAATTGGATAGGAATGGTAGGACTGAGGAAGGGAAGAATGCTTTACTAGCAGTTGCTAGGCTGTGTGGGGAGAAGAGAAAGGAAATTAGGAGCAAGTATTGGCAGGAGTTTGCAGAGAAAGTTGGGAGTAACAGAAACTTGAAAGAAATCTGGCAGGACGTAAATAAAATAAGGGGTAAAAAGCAATTTTGTTGCACATCCTGACCCGCAAGAAGGCAAATGGTCTCGTAAATAAATGGGCGGAAGCTGCCAAACTTAGTTCATTACCCGCTGTAACGAGAGAGTCATTAGATTCTTGGAAAGATCTAAGAATGAATTTTATTACTACAGCAGGTAACAGTGGTGATGTCACTTGCACAGGTATTACCAGAGAAGAACTAATAACGGCGATTAAAGTTGGGAAATCTACCGCCCTGGGGAGGATGGAGTAACTTATGAAATACTTAATGAACTTGCCATTATGACGAAAAGCCCACTCTTAGACCTCTTTAATATTAGTTATAAAGAGGGCAGTATTCCAAGTAAATGGAAAAAAGCTATGATCATCCCTATCCCTAAAGCCAATGGAGAGTACAGACCTGTGTCTTTAACCTCGTGTTTTTGTAAAAATGATGGAGAGGATCATTTTAAATAGACTTTTATATATAATAGGTGATCAGTGTCTAGTAATTTGTTCGGGTTCCTCAAAGGAAAAAGTACCTCTGATTGTATTTTAAATGTCTAGCTAATGAAAAATGATTATTATAGAATTTTTATTGATTTACAAGGAGCTTTTGATAGCCAACAAAGAGGTTATTTTATATGAATTAGCTGGTCTTGGTGTTAACGGGAGATTATTGCGTGGATAGGGGATTATCTTTATGAAAGGAAGGCTAGGGTGGTATCAAGGTGTATGTCAGGTGTGAGGTCTTTTGAACTCGGACACCTCAGGGAGGAGTGTTGAGTCCCACCCTGTTAATGTACTAATGAATAAGATAGCATCTGAGAGATACTCAAATGAGGTAACTCCATCATATATGCCGATGATATTTTGTTTCAGGGCAAAGATATTTTCAAAGGTTCAAACCGTGTTGGACAATTTCGGATACCTGTGTCACCATATGGGACTGTGGTTAATGAAAAACAAACTAAGTTTGAATGTAGAAGTCGGAGGCCCATTATATTGAAAAAAATGGTAAAAATATAGAGAGTTAATATATATAAATATTTAGGCATATATGTTGGATATACCCATGAGAGTTTGGAAGCTGAGATGAACAGACTGTTGGGTCAACTCAGTTGGATGACTGAGTTAGTTCCCCAAATTAGAAATCTTTCATATGAAGAAGATTAACAAAGCTAAAATGCATTCACTGGAAAGGCGAAGAGTTAGGGGTGACATGATAGAGGTTTACAAGTGGATGAATGGACATAACAAAGGGGATATTAATAGGGTATTAAAAGTATCAACACAGGACAGAACGCGAAACAATGGGTATAAATTGGATAAGTTTAGATTTAGGAAAGACTTGGGTAAATACTGGTTCAGTAACAGGGTTGTTGATTTGTGGAACCAATTGCCGCATAACATTGTGGAGGTGGGGTCCCTCGATTGTTTCAAGCATGGGTTGGACATGTATATGAGTGGGATTGGGTGGTTATAAATAGGAGCTGCCTCGTATGGGCCAATAGGCCTTCTGCAGTTGCCTTTGTTCTTATGTTCTTATGTTCTTATGTCAATGTCGGAAGAGATTACAACCTCTGAAGGCCTTGGCATGCTGTGGAAAAGGAGTGGGAGTCCCTGTGCTACGAATGATATACTTGAGTACTGTAAGATCTCTTATTGATTATGCTGCACCTGTCATTTCTTGTTTTGGTAAAGGTAGGATGGGCAAGTTGGAGAAGGTACAAAATGAAGCCATGAGAATTATCTTAGGATGCCCAAGAAATGCTATGATTGAGATAATGAGGATGGAGCTTAATCTGCAGAGTATTGGGGATAGAATTTCAGAGATAAATGTAGCCTCTGCCATTAGATTAATGAGAGGTGGGGGAGCTAATGAATTAATCCTCTCGGTACAAAAGGTGGGAAGTAGTGAACAGTGTATGATGAAGAGGAGAGTATATATGAATAACTTATGTGCTAATGTTATAAAGTATGATGTTATTACAGAGTGTATTGCGGTGCCCAAGAGAAAGTCACACCACCATGGGAGGATTGTAATGTAGATGTAGTAATTACTCCCTTGCAAAAGAAAAAAGTATGTATGAAATAGGAGAGCTGAGGGCGACATATGATTGTATAATTAGAAAACTGCCCACAGAAAACACTCTACATGTATATTGTGATGGGTCAGTAGCTAGGGATGGGAAGGCAGGATGTGGAGTCTTGATCAGGGAGTACACTGACATCGGCACTGTAGATACTGTTATTGGACGCCGCTTAACTGACAATGTCTCTTCAACGCAGGCTGAGCTCCAAGGAGTTTTAGCAGGATTACAGGAAGTAGTCAAATGTGGTAAAAATGCGTGCTTCTTTATTGACAGCAGAGGAGCGTTAGAGTCTTTAAATAGCAGACGCCCAGTATATCAGAATATTGTGACAGAGTGTAGAGAGCATGTTAAGAAATTAGAAAAAACTGGGTATAAAGTAAGATTCATGTGGATCCCTTCACATGTGGGAATCCTGTTGAATGAGGTAGTTGATGACATAGCGAAAAGAGCCACTGAAAAACCTCTTGTTGATGTTATATGTCAGTTAACCTTGAAACAAATAAAAACAAGAATCAAGATGATCCAAGAGAGTGAAGAAATGATAAAGAGAATGGCAATGGTGGACAGTAGTAACACACTTAAACATTATTCAATAATAAATACAAATTCGTCCTTCACCTATGGTAAAGGAAAGTCTACTTGGAAGGATTCAATTTACATGAGATTAAGATTAGGATACAAATATATCTGGCAATACGGTGTTGATGTCGGTGAAGAAGATAAGGAGTGTAAATTATGTGGTATGCCGCACGCCCACACCTTAGAACATTATGTATTAGAGTGTCAACTTATTGAAAACTATAGAAATAGGGAATTAAATAGTGTACCACATCAAATTGTTTGGATGTGTGATAATGGTATGATAGACAGTATACTTAGGAGCTACAAGAAGTTTGCCCCAAGAGTGTGACGATTATATACTGTACTTGCTATATTAACCTGCAATGTTAAATGGGATTCTTGTAATATGCTGTACTTACTATATTAACCCGCAATGTTAAATGGGATTCTTGTAATGTTATTTGTGTATTTGACTCACTGAATTTGTGCGCCCCTTGCGGGACTTGAAGTAGAAGGGGGTAGAAATAGCCTAAGCTACTCTATCCCTTTGAGATGTATTTCTTGCTTATCTCAATAAACATACTTGAACTTGAACTTGAACTGTAACTTCATCATTTGCAAGCTAAGCCGTTTATTTAGTCCTTTATTTTTAAATAATATTCACTCACATTATTATTTTAGTCGCATACTGACTAAAATGCGATATAATTTAAATGGTACTATTCATTATTATTATAGTTACTGATTGATATTTACTGCCATTAAACTCAATAATTACTCTTATCCATGTATGTTCATATTGTTTAGGATTGATATATCCACTCCATATAACTAATTACCTTGTTATATAATTCCTGGCACTAGAGTAATTAGGGTTATATTTTTTTATTATAAATACTGATTCCATCATTAATGACCATTATATACAGTATGTTGCTTACTTGAGACGCAAACGTGTTATGTTGCAGAAGTATAGTTGCTGAGCCCATTATATGCCTCTATGTTTAGGACCACCGCTCACAAGATGAGTACATATTGGGTGCATAATAAATGAACAAAACAAACTAGTGTAATCAAGAATGTTAGTCACGTACAAGTAATATGCCAGATCTGTCCATCCTGATCCTGTCCAGGATGGACAGAAACGCCATCACTTCCTTTATTTTCAGATTTATTAGTTGGGTTTCCAAAAGATGGATAAATATTCTTGTTTGAGTGCATGGATCATGAAAAATAATTCGGTCTTTAGAGTGGTGAAGGGAACTATGGTGTAACTGATGAGCAGAGCATCAGTCTGGTATAAGGCATTGAGTTTTTGATTCAAGTCGAAGCATGGGGTTATCTTCAATCATCTAAGGTGGAAAGGGAGGGAGAGTAACATGGAAAGAGGTGACCTCCCATTATGCAGGGAATTGCCGTTGTTCTCTCTTGGTAGAAATTACAGATTTGATGCGTTCTTCTAGGTTAGGTTGCATAATGTAAGTCACAATAAACGTGGCAGAAAATGTAGACTCCCAACCGACAAATCTGATTATAGTTATGTTTCAATCTGTCCTGTATTGATCCTGTCCAGGATGGACAGAAACGCCATCACTTCCTTTATTTTCAGATTTATGAGTTGGGTTTCCAAAAGATGGTGTTCTAGTAATCCATTTTGATGGATGCTGACCTTCAATAAAGGTTTAAAAGGCTCCTATATTAACTCGCCGTAAAGAATTATGGTGAGCTAGCAAGCATCAAGATACAGAATTAATTTTACTGATATGATTACGTATGTATATTATATAAGAGTTCCTTGCTCATGATTAGTAACTCAGTTTTACAGTGGCTTCTGAGGACAATCCTCCTGGCTTCGGCTTCCATCTTTTGCAGATCTCCAGGAATTCTCTCAACAAATGCAGAACCTTCTACAAATGGTCAATGTAATGAGCACCAGAAGTGTCCATGCTAGTATGGGTTAGGGCATCCCTCATAAATCAAATAGAAGAGATATGCCTTGTTGAAATTATCATATTAGGGAATTAAAAAACAGATCTGTCATCTGGTACAACCATTCTCCCATATATGTCTTGGACAATATTGTGAGCAATTAACCTAAACAAAACTTCTTACGCACTAGTTAAGTACATTGACCATTTCCCAACATTTTTATTTCCTTTATTCCATTGTGGTATGTACTGAACCCTTCATTAAATTTTCATCATTTGATCTGAGAACTTATTTCCCGTTGTTCATTCGACTTCCATCATAAAAAAAACTAGCGTTAAATGTAATGAAACGGCAGTTTCTGGGTGAGCCCCAGAGGCTCCCTGTAGCTATCCAAATAGTGCTATATTAGTTTGGGATCATCAGTCACAGAGTCCTTTGCCTACCGGGGACCCCGAGCCAGAACCTGGCCCCCTCAGAGAGGTGCAGG
Organism: Procambarus virginalis; assembly: GCA_020271785.1. Classification (NCBI taxonomy): domain Eukaryota; kingdom Metazoa; phylum Arthropoda; class Malacostraca; order Decapoda; family Cambaridae; genus Procambarus; species Procambarus virginalis. The sequence goes on from WNGS01164858.1 coordinate 62,398,457, forward strand.
GAGCAATGGCCTATGAGCATTTTACATTTAAAGTATGTCATAATTGCCATCGACCTAGGAAGGCACCCATAAAGATAGGCGATACAAAACAGACACCAGTCTGGTGAAAATTGCGACCTACGTCCTGAAAGAGCAAAATAACTCTCAGAAAGATGACAAACAAGCAACACTTAATGCACCTATCTCTCCCGCTCGTTACCGCTACCCCCACTCCAGTTCTCCAGTTCTTGAATGATGAAACCGCTGACCAGAGGGAAGGAAGGTGTCAGGGAGCTTTCGGGGCTCACCCAGGAGCTAAGCCATTACATTACATTCAACGCTGGTTTTATGTGGGGAGCCCCGTCGGCTCCCTGAAGCTTACTACCTAAAGAGACAGAAAAACAGGGACTTACCTCGGAGGTGGCAGCCCTGTAGGTCTCAATTCGAGGAGACAGATGGCTGCAACAGGTGCCCCACAGCAACACAAGGCCGAAGAGGGCCCAGGACACACACGAGATGACAGGACCTGGTTCGACCTCCAAAACCCCTGCGCCCAAATATCGACCAAAGACATAATGCCAAAGACAACATATTTCCTAACATCATGGGCACGAGGGTAGACTGCAGGCTAGCTAGACAATGACACTGCGGACAACCTGAGACACATGAGCCTTGGAACAGGGAACCAAGGAAACTTGATCAATCCAGAGCGCGTTCACCATCACAGAACCAGTGGACCAACCAACCAAGCATCCACCCAACCAACGGATACCTCTGGAAGGCCGGCGTTCCATTCTTCGTCAGAAAATAATGAAAAGGCTGCCAACGAACATAACGACCACCACGACCAAACAAACAGAACCCTTGGCGCCGGAGAAGAGCATGAAGCTCGCCAATCCGACCTTCAGAAGCCAAAGCCAAGAAAAAAAGAAGGCCATCCAAGAGCAATCACGAACAGAAGGGGCCACTACAAACCGAGAAAACAGAAAGGAAAGAACCCGGTCCAAAGTCCAAGAAGGCTCAAACAGTGCATGAGCAGGCCGGAGGTGAAAAAACAAACGGGAAAAATTTGTGGATATGCTGATCCAGGAAAAGCCAAAAGAGAAAGGACAAAACAACCCTGTCCGACACCGATGAAGAGAAAGGAAATAGCGGAAAGCCTATCAAGAAATTTCATAATGTTGCTGAGAAGATGGTAGGTGGGACACCATTCAAGCAGCGACTTGATCATCATACAAATGGCGATACACCCGCGCCAGAAAAACCAAATGCGTAGAGTGGAGGAATAAGTCGAACCACCAGCCTGACCTGCTGAAAAAGGCAAAGCCGCGAAAAAACACCGGGTTCGGACACTAAGCAAGCAGTGCCTGAAACCAAGGCTGGGGAAAAGAGGTACAGGACACCCCGACATCGACAACAAGGGTCTCGCAGTCGGGGAACGGCGCCATGTATAATGGGAAATGTCAAGGCCACACTGATGCGAATATCTCTACCAATGGGTCCCTGTACATCTCTCTCACAAAGCCAGAGGAAGGAATCTTTATCGACCGTCCACTCTGTGGAAATAGGAAGGAAGTGAGACAGGCCATAGCCAGAGCATTGGACACACCTCGAACATGAACGGTGTAGAGAGCTAAACCCTGAGAACTCGGCAGAAGAGCTATCTGAAGCATCAAGCCCCAGTGAGCCACGGACCAGACCCCCCCCCCCTCAGCCACGGACCAGAGAACTCCCCCTCACCCCCGGTTAAGACAATAAACCACAAGGGAGCAGTCTGAATGGAACTCGATTAATAAGCCCCTAGGGGCCGAATCTGCTACAGCGTCTGCCACACCTCCGCAAATTCTTGCACCATGCGGTGAGCCCGACAGAAGGGCAGCCTTCAATGCCCCTGGGTAACTGGTGAGCACTGGTCACAAAGCCCCAACCAAGAGACGAAGCATCCATGAACACATCGAGTGAGGAAAGAGGAAGGCAACATGGCGAACATCCCGAAAAACCTAAAGAGGAAGCTGGTGACACAGCAAACGGTGCAAGGACACCGGAAAATGAACCCAGTGATCGAGCAGTGAAAAAGGCTGCTTGAAGATACCAGAACAGCCTCCGTAGCCTCCCTGGTTAGCAGACAAGCAGACACAAATGGGTCACCACGACCAGAGCCAAGCGTGTGAAAACGCGAGGTGCCATATTCAAGCCAAATGGAAGATAACGAAAATGGTAAAGCTGTCACTGCACCACGAAACCTAACCAATCCCTGAACGAGCCAGACCTGGGACAACTTGGTCAACTGAAAGGAGGGGCAAAGGAATCAACTGAGTTAGACGAGACAAATCCAGAATGCACTGAAGATCCGCAAAATCCTGTGTCGGAACTGGAAGCAAGCGGGAAACCCACTTGAGAGACGAGGTTGTTCTGACCCTGCCCAAGCGAACCCACTCCCAGATGACCTGACAGAGGAACGGGGAAGAGGCCTGCCCCCAGAGATCCAACCCCCAAATGGGATGGCGCATAACGCCACCAAAGGCCGGAAGAAACGACCTGAAAAGCCCACAAATCGTGGGGACCAGGCACAGGCAAAAGGAGCCAGCCTCCCCCTCATCGCCCCGTTAGTGGGGCAACCCTGAAAGGGCTGATGCCAATACCAAAAAGCCAACTTTCGCACAGTGATCACAGCATCAACCAGCCAAAGAAAGCCCTGGGGAACTCACCGACGCAGAAACTAGCACCAAGGGCCTACCCTGACCCAACGAGGCTCGAACCCTGGCATAATCCATCTGAGAGGTCCGGGAACAACCCCCCCAGAGCACCAACAAGTCCGATGTAAGACGGCAACTGGCTGAAGCTGGTTGATACCTGGTAGCTACTAACAGAAACAGGGCGACACTGTCCCTTGGGAACAACCGAGGACAAAATGGGGAAGAAAACGGCAGAGCCAGGGCACACGCCAAATTTAAAGATAGAGCAAGCACAGCCTGCTGACACACAAGATGAGAGATGCAAAAACATAGAAACTGTCTCCTGGAGGATCGGCACAAATAGCTTCAGCAAGGTAGAAGACGCCGCAGCAGCCTAAACCTAAACTCCAGGCATAAGCCCCTCACTCAGTGTCCCACTTCCTCCACAAGGCAATCCGAAGACAGCTATAGAAGACCGAAGAAGTGCAAGATTGAGGCCAAATGACTGAGAGTCCGAAGGTCATCAGCTGCCAGGGCAGCCAAAAGAGTGGGAACGTGAGCATGAAACTGCACCAGACCGACATCACAGGGAAGCACAGGGGCAAAGAGACACTCATTGAGGAACTCAAGCGAGCCCCCCAAGAACACCCGCAACACCGAAGAAACCTACCACTACTCAAGTGTGTGGGTACGACAAAGACAACGCGAAGCCCCTACAGAGAAGAAGGGGCAGTCAGTTAGCTAGTAAGACTCCGGAACCTCATACACACCCAATAAGGGGAAGAAGAAACAAACTCAAACGAAGCCGGATCCATCACAGATGCGTAAACTGGGTCTCGCAGGAGGTACGCACCAAGGGATTCCCAAACCTCCCCAGGGGAAATCCAAGAGGAAAGAAAACTCAGGAAAGACTAATCCGAGGAATGCAAGGGCACCCGGAAATGAACCCGAGGGAGGGGGGGGGGGACAAAAACCCCATCCACTGCAGCAACACTCTCTGCCTAGAGGGCACAAGGGGCCAAGCAGGGTCAAAAGAAGCCAAAGAGGACTTCCCCTGAGCCCCGGGAACCTCCGACAAAGGCCCTGGAATCATCACCCTAAAGAAAAGGCAGAGTACAGGGGAAAAGCTTCCAAGAAGGGGTCTGCTGGGTCGACCCAGAAGCCCCAGCGGGAAATTTGGGCTCAAACACCTCTGCACGCGAATTGGAAGGGACAGCCCCCGAGCCTCATCCCTAGCTAAACCCTGCCCCAACTTAGAAACCCTCAGACGTTTGGGAGCTGGAAGCAGGGGGTAAAGGGGAGAGGAGCACGCCCAACCATGCCCACCTGGGAAGGAAGAAATCAGTGCCTAAAACGTAAGCAAGGCAGCTTTGGGGCCTCCAACTGGGCAACTAACCAAGCCCGTTGCAATACGGATAATCGATCATTCAACGCAGCCACTGCCTGATCCCTGAGATCATCAGACAAGGGTTGAGTAAATTGAAGCACAAGCGGGGAACAAGTCCCGCAAGACTCCGGGTTGTAGGCGTTCCCGACCCAACAGAGTCGGAGGCAGTACGGATGATCGTCACCCAGAGGCAAGGGTAACAAACAAAATTGAACTTCACACAAGGCGAGAATGGATTCAGAAGTATCTATGGTACGACTGAGCCCACAGGGAATTTCCAGGGCCCCTAGAGAATATTCGCCATACTGGAAGCCCAGGCACTTGGGCCAGCTAAGCCAGTAGAACCCTGTCTATAGAAGGTAAACTTACCACCAGTAGCAGACATGAAACCCCAGGGGCAACAGAGGAAAACCACCACCACAACCTAGTTGTTCTAGTAAGTAGCAAAGCAGACCTCCTGTCCACACAGGCAAAAATGCCAGAAACTGAAAAAGAAAACCCCCAAAATCACACCACTAGCAGTTGGAGAGAAACATCAGCTGCCGCAATAAAGCAAGTTGTGCCAGCCGCAGTGCCCCCTAGCCAAAAACACTCCTCTACCCGGGGCAAGACAGAAAGTCCTAAAACCCCCAATGGACCCCAAGGGGGTCAACCTCAAGCAAAGAAGTCCTCAACAGGAAGTGATTGCCAAACGCCCAAGGGAAGATAACCTTGACACGCAAGGGTAGTACTTACAGGAAGGGAAGGGAACCCTATGCACATGCAGCTCCAATACACGGAACGCCTGGCCAACACACCACACACACACACAGCCGGAACCACCACACAGGGCAAAAATCCAGAACAAGAATTTCAGGTCAGAAGTGATGTCAGACCACTGCTGGTGGTGGAGGCAGACTCCATACACAGTTTCAAGCCCAGTAGGGTCAGGAACTTGTACACCAGTTGATTGACAGTTGAGCAGTGGGACCAAAGAGCCAAAGCTCAACTAGGTGAGTACATCAGATCAAGAACTGCAGGTAGCGCCAACAAGCAGGAGGGCTAGTTACATGAAGAGTTGCTTGTTTTTCTTCTTTCTTGGGGGAGCTCTTCTGCTCTTTCAGGATGTAGGTCGCAATTTTCACCACACTATTCTGTTTTGTTTTGCCTATTTTTCTGGGTACCTTCCCAGTCAATGGCAATTATGACATTTTTTAAATTTAAAGTGCTCATAGGTCATTGCTCCCTGCACCTTTCTAAGGGGGGCCAGGTTCTGGCTCGTGGTCCCGGCAGGTAAAGGACTCTGTGACTGATACCCCAAACTAATACTGTATAGCACTACGTCAGTTTGGATAGCTTCAGGGAGCTGATGGGGCTCCCCACACAAAAGTGATTATAAAATTAAATTACTGGTAATCAAACGGCACATATTTTATTTTGTATACAAAATTCCGCACTTACAAACTTAGTTCATAATATAGCAAATGCCTATGGAAAATAAACTTCATCCAAATATTTTCCCATGCAGGAAACTGTTTTATAGATATAAGGATGAAAAAAGAAAAAGAAAATTTTAAGTAATTATATTTAAATTCTAAATTTTTTAGTTGAATATACATGCTATACAGTAAGAGTAGGCAATGTAATTTGTCTTCAATTACGTCTTGCTAATTTTTATAAGTACAAACAATTCATTGCTTTACTGGACTATTTTCTGAGGTTTACTTCTACAACAGATAACAAAGACCATTTAAATATGCAGTAAATGTTCAGTATTATGCAGGTTTTTGAAGAAACTGAGTCATAAGTACTAAGTGTCAAATTACTCTTGAAACGCATACAAAATAAATATTGCGCTGATATTTGCATATGGAATTTCATTAAGGCTAACCATAAAAGCATTTCTGGGTGTGCTTGAGGAGTTTAGGAAGAAGGTCCAGTCCATCGTATGGCTTCATATTTTCTCAGATCATGTTTTGTGATTTCATTGTCTACTGACTATACCTTCAAGGAGATCCCGCAGTTGGTTTTCCTTGAATTTTATTAAAACTTTGAATGTAAATGATAACACCATTCATGAAACTCAAACAAAACTGGTCATTCTCTTCCCATTTGGTTTAAGGCTGTCTAGATTGCCACATTTTATTTTAGTGAACTGTAACTAAGGCATAATTTTTTACTATTTTAAAACAAATATTCTTTGTACTGAAATGTTTCCCATTTAAAACAAAAAAATTCTTAACTCTCCCTGGTGCACTTTCACTGTGCGTGCTGAAATACATATTGTGAAGTACCATTTGATGATTATGCAGGTCTGTGTAGTAATGTACTTCAAAACAATGCATCAAATACTCATGTAGATGAATAAATATCATGGCTCAAATTTATTATTACAACATACAGCTTTGGAAAGCTAAATAATATTGTAATCGTCCATATTTACTTAAGTAACATAGCTCTTTATTTGATAATTAATTGTAAAGTCACTATGACCATATACTAGACACTGTAGTAGTATTTATACAATTACCAAAAATCTCACAAATGCATTTTTCAGTTCATACCTCCTTCAGTACTTCAAGTTATTAATTTTTGTATATGATACAGTTGACTCATGATTATCTGTGGGAATGTTTCCTGATACTATATAAATTCATGTAAGTGAGATTAGGAATAGGATTCATTCCAAGCAAAGAACTTTATTACAAAACTATGTGTTTTGGGTTGAAAATGTTTGAAATCAATATTTATGCATTTAAAGCTATTTTTGAATATGCAGAATTGATATATATATATAATAAAACAGTTTTAGCAGTTATGACTCGTATAACTGCATTATAAAATTTGCATTACATGTGAACATTGCCCAGGTTAATAGTTTCAATATTTAACTCAAATAGGTTACTGCTAGTTATAAATTAAAACCGATGATCAAAATAATTATACCTTTGACTCCTTAATGAATTCTTATATCTGAAGTTTAACATTACATTGTGTGCATGTGAAAGTTATTTAAAATTATTTTCCCAATGTGCTTAATAGAGTCAATACTGATTTCTAAGGAAATGATGTTCCTCTTCTCTGTCTTCATCAGCTGAAATTGCTTTTTCTTCTTTTTGGAGATGCTTATTAAGGGGTTCACTTCGCCACTTGTGCCACATTTCTTTCACCTTATTACCCAGCAGTCTCACCTCATCATCTTCACTAAACGTTCCCGGAGACGATCATATAAAAGGTCCCAGCTTATGTGATCATAAACCTGTGGAAAGATAAGAAACACGATTTACACAATTCTCAACTTTAGATTAGCACATGAATCAACACACTGTCCATACACCAAACTTTCAGTCAAATGTGACCGGCCAAAATAAGTTCACTTCACTTCATAAGATATTTCACATGAGACAATAGGCCAACTCTTACGTATTTTCAATTTTACCAATAAGAGCACTCAAAATATCGCAATACAGGAGAGTTGCCAACTATTCTTATTTTATTATTTGTTGTTTGTTTTGCCATGAAACTTAAAATAATCATATTAATTGAATATAGGTCACTGAAAAGTACATATAAATATATTGAAATCAGTAGAAATAATACTGTTGAGGGATTTTTGTACTACATTTTGGGCAGGAAAATTCTAATCTTAAAACAACTTTTGGCTTAAAGCCAAACTTCACAAATTGCAGTGAACATGTGCTACAAATTAACTTTTTATTTTTTAATAAATTTCAAATACAGTATTTAATATTTGGCATATTTTCTGGGGGGAGCCCCGTCGGCTTCCCGGAGCTATCCAGGCTGAATGGATATGTATAACTTTCTGGCATCAAAATGCTTGGAGTTCTTGCCTACCAGGGACCACGAGCCAGAACCTGGCCCCCTCAGAGAGGCACGAGGAGCAATGGCCTATAGAAACCCCCATGTGGTTGGGAGCATTCTATGTCTGCCATCGACCGGGATAAGCACCCAGAAAGGTAGGCGACACAAACAAACTCTTATTCTGGTTAAAATATAGCTATCGAAAGTCGAACGAGTGGACAGAACTCCCCAAACAATTATCTAACTAGCATGATGTCATCACGTCGCCATGCCTCCTGGTCCTTTTTTCGGGCTCGTTGGTTCCCTTCCGTCCCCTTTGTCTTCTTTTGCCTTATTTTATTTTCACATCGTCTCTCCTTCCTGTTTTTGCCGTTCTTGTCTTCATTACGTACGCCTTGGTGTATGTACGATATGTCTGTATGGTTTGTGTCTGTACGATATGTGTGTGTCCGACTGGTGTACGAGCCGCCCCGCATGGTGGGTGTGCGGTTTATACCTCAGCGCTGGGGCCAGGGTGTTTGTTCTGGGCAATGGACTCGTATGTTCCACGTAGTTTATCGTGGTTTTCTAAGGCTTCTCTTTCCAGTCATTGCCCTCTTGGTGCTGGGGGTGTTTTAGATTTTCTGTGTGGGGACGTCGCTTCGTTCTTTTCTCTGCTTCTGGGAGTGGGGTGGCTCCGGCTGGCACCTTCTCCACCTCTGTACTGCACTTTGTCTTCTGCTGGGCACGCACCTCTGGAAGTTTTTCGCCTTCGACTTCGCATTTTCTTCGGGTCCCAGTACATACAATACCTCCTGTCTTTTGTGCATATACCGTTTCGGGCAGGCCTCTGGCGTTGCTCCTGGTGTGTTACTCTGCTCGACAGTGTTGTGGCTTGGTCGTGCCTCCGCTCTGCAGGCGAGGTTGTACTGTCTGTCGACTCTGTCGGCCAGGTGCTGGGTCTCGACTTTTGGTGGGGTACTTGCCTGGTTGTGTTTGCACCTGGGTTTTCTCCCTATATTTGGGCACTCCTTCGTTCCCTTGGTCCGTGCTTTTGTGTCCTCCTTCCTTGCTTGGTCTCTGCTCTGGACACTCCACCTTGCCTATCTTCAGTGCCTGGCTGCACCCTGATATCCATGGTGTCCCTCTGTGTGTGGGCGACCTCCCACTTCACACTTTGTGGTTGGTCGTGCACTTTCCACATTCAAAATTCAAATTCGCCTTTTTATTCAGGAATAGTTAATATACGAACGTACTATTGGATTGCTTGTTAGTGCTAGTACTTCACTTACCTGCAGCCACTCATCCGTATAGCATTTCGGGTGAGTTCCCGTTTCGGGCAAGTGCCGGTTCTTTGCGTTCCCGGCGGCTACTTGGTTTGTTTTCGGATTTTTTTTCCTTTTAAAACGGCTACTTTTTCCCGTTTTCCTTCTCCTAAGCTACACATGGCTGTGCTTCTGGGTTGGTTCTTCTTGGCTATACTGTTGTTGAGTGCTGAGGTGGGCCTCTGTCCAAGTTCGGTTCCGTGCTTTCGGACTGCCCCGGTGTTCCGTTTTGGTACCGGGTTCCTTCACTTTTCTTTGTCTCACTGCAGGCGTCTGTGTTGCACTGTCTGGGGGGAGTTGTGGACTTCCGGTCCGCCGCTCCTGCTTTACTGGTTTCCCATTTTGGGCCTGGTAGCTGGGATTCCGGTCCTGGTTCCGGCTTTTCCCCTTGTTCCTTTTCCGGACAGTACGTTTTTGTTTGCCTGCGGTTCGCGTCCTGCGTAGTTCCCCTCAGGTCTCCCTCGCAGATGTGTGAGTCGTTCTTCCCTGCTGCAGCTGGTTGCGCTGCTCCTTTGGGTTGGCAGGGTTGCTGTTTTTTGTTTCGTGTCTCGCGTTTTCCTTCGTGGTGCCCGCTGTCCTCGTTGGCCTCTGCCTGGGTCCTGGCTTTTCGGTGTTTGGCTTTGTTGGTCCTTTAGAAGTCCTTTATGGCTCCTGGGGGGATGGGGGTTCCTCCAGGACGGGGCATTTCTGCTCACTCTGGTTGGTTTCTTCGGCTCGCTGGGATTGGTTTTCCTGATTTCCTGGCGGCCTTTTCTTTTGGTTTTGCCCTTACTTGGTGGACTCTGCTGCTTTCTTCGGTTTTGATCCTGTGGATCTTCCCGCGGCTCCGCCTCCTTTTTGCAGGTCAGTCCCGTCCTGTGCAGGGCTGATTCGTTCTTCCCCTTGAGTCTTTGCGTCTCGGCTGGTTGATACCTGGTTGATGGGGTTCTGGGAGTTCTTCTACTCTCCAAGCCTGGCCCGAGGCGAGGCTTGACTTGTGAGAGTTTGGTCCACTAGGCTGTTGCTTGGAGCGGCCCGCAGGCCCACATACCCACCACAGCCCGGTTGGTCCAGCACTCCTTGGAGGAATAAATCTAGTTTCATCTTGAAGATATCCACGGTTGTTCCAGCAATATTTCTTATGCTTGCTGGGAGGACGTTGAACAACCGCGGACCTCTGATGTTTATACAGTGTTCTCTGATTGTGCCTATGGCACCTCTGCTCTTCACTGGTTCTATTCTGCATTTTCTTCCATATCGTTCACTCCAGTACGTCGTTATTTTACTGTGCAGATTTGGTACTTGGCCCTCCAGTATCATCCAAGTGTATATTATTTGATATCTCTCTCGTCTTCTTTCTAGTGAGTACATTTGGAGAGCTTTGAGACGATCCCAATAATTTAGGTGCTTTACCTCGTCTATGCGTGCCGTATACGTTCTCTGTATTCCCTCTATTTCAGCAATCTCTCCTGCTCTGAAGGGAGAAGTGAGTACTGAGCAGTACTCAAGACGGGACAACACAAGTGACTTGAAGAGTACAACCATTGTGATCGGATCCCTGGATTTGAAAGTTCTCGTAATCCATCCTATCATTTTTCTGGCTGGCTTTTATCTTGTTTCTCGTCGCTTGTGTGGGTACCGGTGGCTGCATTGTTGGTTTCCCTCCTGCATGCTTCACCGTGCTTCACTTCCCACCTGTGTGTGGTTTGTCCTGGTGGTCCTTCTAGTTTTCCTATCACTGCAAAGGGTTCTTCGGTCTCTAATAAGGTTGTCTTGTCTTTCCCTTCGGGGTTGTTCCGGGACCGTCTTCTGGTACTGTGTATTGTCATGGATGACGATGTGGAGCCGCTCCAGCTTGCGGTCGGTGTTGCTGTTCCTTCTCCTCCGTTCCGTTTGCTGTCTTGGGAGTTGTTTTCCCTCTGGCCTGCTCTGGTGTTTCTGGTACCGTCATGGTTGTTGGCCTGGGTGGTCTCTTTTTCTTCTCCTTGGATTGGTCCTTGGATTGCATTTTGATTTGCCAGGTTGCCTTCCTTCCCTCATTTCTGTTCTGGGGTTCGGGTCTCCGGATTGTCTGCAGGATTTTTTTCTTTTCGTCTGTAGTCTTTATGTTAGGGCGCGTAAAGTCCACCTCCTGGGTCCTTCCCGCTTTTTCTTATCTGTGATGAGGTAGCTCCGGGAAGCCAACGGAGCTCCCCCAGAAAACCAGCGTTGAATGTAATGAAACACCATTTTCTGGGTGAGTCCCGGAGGCTTCCCGGCATCCCTCCCTCCCTCCTCTCGGCGGTGTTTTCATGCTGTTTGACATCCAACCTAAGAACTGAATGTTGGGTCACTGGCAGATGGGTCTGGGCTCCCCCTTCCCCCTCCTGGGGAGGGGGGGGGGTTGCACAGGGTGGCAACGTGATGACATCATGCTAGTTAGATAATTTGTTTGGGGAGTTCTGTCCACTCGTTCGGCTTTTGATACCCATATTTTAACCAGAATAGGGGTTTGTTTTGGGGCGCCTACCTTTCTGGGTGCCTATCCCGGTTGATGGCAGACATAGAATGCTCCCAACCACATGGGGGTTTCTATAGACCATTGCTCCTCGTGCCTCTCTGAGGGGGCCAGGTTCTGGCTCGTGGTCCCCAGTAGGCAAGAACTCCAAGCACTTTGACTGATGCCAGAAAGTTATACATATCCATTCAGCCTGGATAGCTCCGGGGAGCCTCCGGGACTCACCCAGAAAATGGTGTTTCATTACATTTAACGCTGGTTTTTTTAAATTTCAATTTTTTTACTAAAAAGCATGATTCGTCCCCCAATAATTTAGATAATCAAAATGTACTTATTTTAACTATAAAGGTCGAGACTGTCTCTTAATGCAACAGAGTGCCTTCTGCATATACAGTACTGTATACAGTATTAGGGCTAATCATGCAGAATTGTTAAGGGTATACAATACCCTGAATATTTACTACAGTATTTTTCTTTATACTTGTTTATTCATAAACAATTACAATGATTTTAAAATCCCAAGTAATGTATGATTTCTTCAGATGCCAAAATTATCTTTTGCCAAATTATGCCAAAATTATCTTTTGCCAAATTATACAAAAATTATCTTTGGCCAAACTATGCCAAAACTCAAAATTATCTTTTACAGTAATGTTATTAACCAATGTATCTTTCTTAGCCTTACCTGTTGTTTAATTATTTCAGGGGCCATGGCAACTGCACACAGTTTTCGTCTTTTATTTGAAACTTCAACAACTGTACCTACATACTGTAGAGACTTTGCAATAAGTTCAAGATGTTTTGCTGTTCCAAGTGGAGAAGCACATGCTATAACAGTGGGTGCAAGGAGGGTCAAACAATTTATAAACTCATGAACAAATAAAGGGGGGAGTCTTTTTCTCTGTCGTTCAAAAGGTTCTTTTGATATGCTCTCACTATTTAGATTCGCTTCTTGAATTTCTAAATTGAACTCAGGAGAATAAGAATCAGAATTGTTAGAATCTTTCTTAAATTTTTTCAAATTTTCTTGATCAGTTTCATTCATTTTTCTTTTCCTTACAGCTTCATTTTCTATTTCCAGTGTAACACACTCATCCTCTTCAATGTGTTTTGTGATATAATCTTTTCTTTCGATGCTCTCCATAAGCGTGGACCACAATGCTGATAAAACTCTCACGACTGCTGCTAGAAGTAAGGGATTAACAGATGCGGCTGCTCTTGAGGAAGCATTAGGTTTGGGTACAGCAGTATTCACAGGTAACACAACTAATGGTAACACAGTCAGCAAGTTCTGGTTTACTGTCAGTTCTACCGCACCACGAGGAATGCGAACCATAGCTTCTAATACATCAAGAGCTTGTACCTAAAAATAGAAAGAATAAATTGGCTTCTTACATAAAATAACTAAGCATTTAAAGCACCTTCCTTTGTTCTGTTCAATTATCTCAAATCTATAATAGCATTCCTTTATCAGTCTCAGATTTTTTAAATAAATTTTATATTAAGAAAGCTGTTACTGTCTTTTTAGGTAATTCAATGGTAATTTTATTGCCATTTTCTACATTATATTTTTTGTAATATGTACAGTATCCTCACAGTGGTCTTCTCACCATACCAGCTGTATTGCCTTCGCAGTAAAAACTTTACATTTAATCTTGTACCATGTTCAAAAGTGTTTTAATGGATAAAATGAACAAACAAAATTTGTGTAAATCCAGTCTAACTGATTTCAATAAAGACAATTATACAAATAGGTCCAATTAAAAATATTTTGACAAACAGGGAGACAAATAAATGACATTGAAATGGGGAAATGAGCTAGGGAACAGTAATCACAAGGAAATCAGACTTGGTTATTAGCATCGTCAATCTAAAATTACAAAAAATTCTTAAAGAGAGAATCATTACTTACCCGTAGCTCATTGTCAACTGAAGGGGCTTGGAGCATACCTATCACCAACGTGCTAGTAAATGTTCTTTGACAAATGTTGTAATCAAGAATCTGTCGAATGCCAGTTGAAAGTGTTGTTAAGAGGAAAGATCTATGCTCCCGATTGTCTGTTATATGCGTTGAAGAATAAAGTTGAAATAATTCTGGAACCTGAAAGACAAGTTCAATTGTTAAACATTTAAATGTTTATATTACAGATGCAGTATATACTGTACTACTACATTATACTTGCTTGAAATTAATTCAAAGAAGAATTCTTAATATATTCAGAAACCTAATTGAAAAAGTACTGCTGTACTTTCAAAGTCATGAGATATCTGCTCTAAATGATACTTACATAATAAACTTTAAAAGCAGGTTTAAGGAAGAGGTAGTTAAGGACTGGCTTGTACATGGGGTGTCCAGGTTGTGAGAGGAGTTGAGATGCACGGATGAGGAAATGAGTTGTTAAAGCAGGAAGACGGCGTTGTTTCCCTTCAAAGGCACAGCTGACCACGCCCACCAACCATAACCACGGCAATTTTAGTCTGCGGTGACTGGAGAAAATCATGAAATAAGCCATTTATTATGTAAATACTGTAATTATATTTAATAAATTAAACAATAAAATGAAATTTATTATAATGAAAATAATATACAAAATATAATGCTAATACCATGAAAATACTAATGACAGTACAGCAATGTACTGTATAACTAAAATACCTTTATCATATTAGTTCAGATAGTTACAACCACCTAAACTTTAATGCTTCAGCATTTATTTGCAGACTGCATACCATGTGATTTTTTTTTTTACAAAATTTGATAACTCGATCATACAGGCCTAAGAATTTTCTGCTAATTTTTCTCAAACTCTCCATAATTTTCTCTAGAATTTCATGCTTGAACTATATGTTGATTTATCAAAAAACCAGCGCTGAATGTAATGAAACACAATTTTCTGGGTGAGCCCCGGAGACTCCCTGGAGCTTATTGGGCTAATGTATGATATATTAGACCGGGACATTAGCTAAGGAGTTCAGACCTACCAGGGACCAGCGCCAGAATCTGGCCCCTTCAAAGAGGTTTCAGGGAGCAATGGCACTGGAAAACCCCTTTGTGGTTGGGGTTTTCCTTATCTGCCATCGACCGGGGTTAGGCACCCAGAAAGGTAGGCATAACAAAACAAACCCCACATGGTAAAAAACTAAAACAAAAAACTGAACAGAGAGGTAGAAACTCCCTACAGTCACAAGGAAACAAGCCAACAAGCAAACATCACACTTTACACTGGTTGATGGGGTTCTGGGAGTTCTTCTACTCCCCAAGCCCGGCCCGAGGCCAGGCTTGACTTGTGAGAGTTTGGTCCACCAGGCTGTTGCTTGGAGCGGCCCGCAGGCCCACATACCCACCACAGCCCGGTTGGTCCGGCACTCCTTGGAGGAATAAATTTAGTTTCCTCTTGAAGATGTCCACGGTTGTTCCGGTAATATTTCTTATGCTTGCTGGAAGGACGTTGAACAACCGCGGACCTCTGATGTTTGGTCCGTGGGACCTCCCTTTGATGGGTGGGACCTCCCATTGGTCATCCCACCCATTTGTCAGTCCAGCCTCACTGGTCATAGTCCCTGAGTCAAAAGGTCCTCTCTTGGCCCTCTCCATTTTCCCTCCCTACCTCCCACTCCATTCCCCTCTTCCTCCTGCCTCCACTAACCATTGACAAATTCAGAGCCATAAACCGTAGTCTCAAATGTCCTGGTGCCTTAATGGCTGTTTGGTCTCCTGTTTGTAGCGTGGGAACATTTCATGATTCTACAGGATTAAAACATAACTTTCAGGGAGACCTAGGTGGGCGGAGCCAGGCAGGAAATAGACCTAAGAGTAAGACGCACCAATACTGAAAAACAATAACACCAATACTGAAAACAAGCTGAAGCGGCTCCGCCAGCGCCGCACGATACGAGGCGACAGTATGGGGCAAGATGACGGCCCCAAAACTCCACAAGAGAAGGACAAGACCACGCCAAGAAACACAGCTCCCTAAGAAAGGACAGAAGGAAAAGGAAGGACCGCCAAAATAACACACACTGCTGCCAAGAAGAAGCACGCAGGTGGGACACCATCAACGAAGCCACCCGACCACCAACAGAATGTGAGAGACCCAAGACAGAACCAAACCAGTCCTGCCACGGGCCAACCAAGTCCAGGAAGAGGTGGAGCCGTGTGGGAAGATCTCGGGTGTGACCACGGAGCCAGCAGAGCCAGAAACCAAAGGACGAGATAGAACGTCTGCTGTACAAAAAACATCCCAATGCCAGCAAGCCGCCAGGAGATCGGAGACGACAATTGCGAAGCGAGACTTCAGAGAAGGGACACAGAGAGACTGTGAAAATGCCAACAGGTCAGGTAAGCCAGGAAATCAGGAACCCAAACCTGGCAACAGGAGAGCCAAAAGGCACAAACAAAACACACAACCATGTGCAGGACAAAATGAGAAAATGGAAAACCACAAGAAAAACACCGGAAGAAAAGCCCCAGCACCAACGACCAGGGACAAGAGCGTAGAAGGAAGATGAGGGAACAAAGAAGGCAAGTAGCAAACAGAAATGAAAGGGACACAACCAACAACACACAGAGCTGCTGGTAATGTCCCAACAAGCCACGCCAACAACACAGAATTGTGTGACACGTCCCAACACAAGATGAAAAGGAAAAAGGTGCAAAGGTATGCCACTAGACCAGTACCCAAACCAAGGAGTACGAGCTACGAGGATATGATCACCTCATGTAAGATTCTCAAAGGAATTGACAAGATAGAGAAAGCCCGACTACAGGACCCCAGGGGCACACACACCAGGGGACACCGGTGGAATGAGAGCCCAAGCAAGGCAAAGAGACATGGAGAAGAAGTATAGCAGTGTCAGAGTAGTAGACAAGCGGAATGCATGAGGAAGCGATGTGGTGGAAGATGACACCACACACAGCTTCAAGTGCAGATGAGACAGGAACCTGCACATGAGTGAATGACAGGTGAGAAGCGGGACCAAAAAGCCAAAGCTCAACTCCCGCAAACACAACTAGGGAAGTACAACTAGGTAAGTACTGTACAGAGAATCCAAAGTATATGGAAGGGCTAAGCCAGGCATTGAAAGATGGGCAAGGAGTGAGTGACCCAGATAAGACCACTAAAAATGGGGCCGTGACCCCCCCCCCTGGCAACCATTAACCCAGACGAACAAGGAAGGCCCAGGAAGAAGCACAGAAGGGCCAAACAAAATGCCACAACCAATCCCCAACATGCATCCACAGTATGAAAACTGCAGCAAAATGTCACCTCAGAACATCCAGACAGTAACACTAACTCCATAACATATACCCCTACCATTGTACCTCGTAACCTGATGGAGCTATGATTGGTGACAACAAGCTGCGCAGTACCCTGCACCCCAGCCAGCGCAAAACTGCCCCTCACCCTAAGGTGAACAAGGGAGACAGAACACCCCAGCACACAAAGGGCGACCAAAAACCAAGCAGTAAACGGCCTAGCAAAGGCAGAACCTAAAGAACTTGGGGAAGGTAACCCCAAGCCCCAAGGGCAGTACTTACAGGGCACCTAGGGAAGGAAACCCTAGATGCATGCAGCCCGAGTACTGAGGAATCATTCCCAGTCCACTCAGCACCTAGAAGACAGTCACCACACTCTAGGGACAGTGCTGAAACAACCACTGGAGCCGGAGCACACGACCGTTGCCTATAGCATCAGCCTCAGAACTGAAGGGTGGATAAACGGGCTGGGGTCTGGGGTTTCCCCCTTCCCCCTCCCAGGGAGGGGGGGAGCTGCGCAGACATCGGCGTGGCGATGTGCGACGTCATGCTCATTTGCTCGTTTCTTTTTGGGTAGTTCTATCCACTTGTTCGACTTTTGGTAGCAATTTTCACCAGAATAGGGGTTTGTTTTGGGACGCTTACCTTTCTGGGTGCCTGACCCGGTCAATGGCAGACACAGAATGCTTCCAACTTCACGGGGGTTTCTATACGTCATTGCTCCCCATGGCTCTCTGAGGGGGCCAAGTTTTGGCTCGTGGTCCCTGGTAGACCCACAGACCTCCATACACATGACTGATGCCAAAGTCTGACATTAGCATATCAGCCTGGATAAGTTCCGGAGAGCCGAAGGGGCTCCACCCAGAAAACAAAAACAAAGAAAAACAAATGCTGTAGCATGAGGATTAAGATATTTGACATTTTTATTTTTTCTTTAACTTAATTTAAGGAAGTTAGAGATTGAGAATATTAAATACCTGGATTTTTCCATTTTCTCTACCATACATCTAAGTACTGCAGCACCAGCACCCCAGACATCTCGTTGGTGTGAAGTCAGTGCTATAAAGCCAATAGCTACTGCACCACACTCAGCATAGTCAATCTCAGTAATGTTTTTTTCAGCTAAGTATAACATCAGTGGCATGAGGAAGCGCATGTCATAGATGGATGGGTCTTCTTTCTGTATATCCATTGGCTATTTTTATGTGCCATGGAGGGAAATACAGTAGGAAAAAACTGAATTATAATATTTAAAATTATTAACATTAAAGTACAATATAATAATACATTGTCAGTGCAGTAGTTTAGTAAATGAAAAAGGTACTGTACTTTATTAGGATTATCTTAACCTTTGTATCTTTTTTTAGAATGAGTAGTATTGTGGTTAAATAAGTTACAGGACCTAAACATAATCAGCGTACGTTAAAAAAATACAAAATAAAGTTTTGAGTGTACATCTCAATTTATGAAAAGCTAATTTCTGAGTAGGTCACTCAGCTGCTAACTTAGGAAAGTGTTCTGTTCTCTCAGGGTAACTGTGTTCCCTAGCCATGACCAGTGTGACTTTCCATCCCTGATGCAGTGCAGAGGTTTTCTAAATGTATGTACCATTGAGCCAAATGCCTTGAGGGTAGCAAGCTTTCACAGGCCATGGAAATATGCCCTTTGGTGAATGAGTTTAACCAATCTACATAGAAGCCAAGACTGATGGCCTTAGAACAGAGATGAATGGTGCAAAGGTTGAAGAACTATGCTGAAAGGAGACCTTAGACACACAAATCAAATGCACTGCAACAGAGTTTTCATGGAAAGAAGACATCTGATTATTTTTCATGCTGGAGTGATGAAAGTGAATAAAGATGTTGCCATAGACAAAGACGACAAAAACCAGGTTCTGAAGAAGAGAATGAAGTTTGCCAACACAGTTGCCAGTAGTCAAGGCCAACAGGCACAATGTATTCAAGGCAAAGTTGAAGGGAGCACAGGATGTCCAACATAAAATCCAGCAACCAGGTAGATTGCAGACAATCAAGTATGTCTTAATTGAATCTAGTTTTGAGAGTTCTTCTACACCTGCAGCCTGGCCAGAGACTAGTGCTTTTAAGCAACAACCTGATATAAATACTTATGTTCGGGAGGGACATATACGACATCCGTAGTTAACTCTGCGGATGTTCGGGGAGGGACGTCTACGACGTCCGATTTTAATATATTTGTTAAAATTACATTTTTTATCCGATCATTTTGGGACGTGTTTTGAAGTTTGCGCCAATGTCTTCCCATTTTCTGTTAGGGGCCATGTAGCATCAAGGTTTGCCAAAAATATAGGGCTATGAAACTAACCCCACCAAAAATACAGGCTATAGTTAGCAACTTTTATGATTTTGAAGATGAAAGTGACAAAAGTGACAGTGATGTAAGTAGTGAGTTTACTGAAACTGAAACAGCGGGTGAGGATGAACTTGAAAGTGAGGGGAATGCTGATTTTGAGCCCCCTACCTCCATAGGCACACGTGGATACTCACCCCGCATGTAGAAAATGCAAACGTTCTAGTGAAGCCTGGTCAACTGACAACACTCCACCATTTGTAGACAGTTTTACTGGAACACCAGGCTTGACTGTACCAGTACCATTCACTCTGGGATATTTACAGTTATTTATTACACCCAGAACATTAGGTGTGAGGCAGCCACTATTCCCATCTTCTCTTCGACTTGACAGTTCATCATCTGACTCGGAAGACGAGAGTCAGATTATCACTTCTGGTGCTACTGCTAGGAGAAACCCTGCTTGATACCTGCTTGATGGGGTTCTGGGAGTTCCTCTACTCCCCAAGCCCGGTCCAAGGCCAGGCTTGACTTGTGAGAGTTTGGTCCACCAGGCTGTTGTTTGAAGTGGCCGCAGCCCACATATCCACCACAGCCCGGTTGGTCCAGCACTCCTTGAAGAAAACTATCTAGTTTTCTCTTGAAGATGTCCACAATTGTTCCAGCAATATTTCCTATCCTCACTTCTGGGATGTTGAACAACCGTGGACCTCTGATGTTTATACAGTGTTCTCTGATTGTGCCTATGACACACCTGCTCTTCACTGGTTCTATTCTGCATTTTCTTCTATATCGTTCACTCCAGTATATTGTTATTTTACTGTGTAGATTTTGGGACCTGGCCCTCTAGTATTTTCCATGTGTATATTATTTGATATATCTCTTGTCTTCTTTCTAGCGAGTACATTTGGAGAGGTTTGAGGCGATCCCAATAATTTAGGTGCTTTATTGCATCTATGTATGCTGTATATGTTCTTTGTACTCCCTCTATTTCAGCAATCTCTCCTGCTCTGAAGGGTAAGTCAGTACTGAGCAGTACTCAAACGGGGGACAACACAAGTGATTTGAAGAGTACAACCATTGTGATGGGATCCCTGGATATGAAAATTCTCGTAATCCATCCAATCATTTTTCTGGCTAACGCAATATTTGCTTGGTTATGCTCCCTAAACGTTAGGTCGTCAGACATCATTATTTCCAAATCCTTTTCATGTTGCTTTCCTACTATGGGCAAATCTGATTGTGTTTTGTTCCCTGTATTATGTTTTAAGGTTCTCATTTTTACCATACCTGAGTACCTGGAATTTATCACTGTTAAACATCATGTTATTTTCTGCTGCCCATTCGAAAACTTTATTAATATCTGCTTGTAGTTTTTCAATGTCTTCAGCAGAGGTAATTTCCATGCTGATTTTTGTGTCATCTGCAAAGAATGATATGAAGCTGTGTCTTGTATTTGAGTCTATATCTGATATGAGAATAAGGAAAAACAGTGGTGCAAGGATTGTACCTTGAGGTACGGAGCTTGTAACAGCGCTTGGACTCGATTTTATATGATTGACTGTTGCTCTTTGTGTTCTGTTCGACAGAAAACTGAGCATCCAGCATCCTACTTTTCCAGTTATTCCCATTGACACCATTTTGTGTGCTATCACTCCATAGTCACATTTATCGAATGCCTTTGAAAAATCCGTATATACCACATGTGCATTCTGTTTTTTTCTAATGCCTCAGTGATTTTGCATAGTGGTCAAGTAGCTGTAAAAGGCATGATCTTCCCGTTCGAAATCCATGTTAGCCTGGACTGTGGAGGTCATTGGTTTCCATAAAACTAGTGACCTGACTCCTGATCACTCTCTCAAATACTTTTATTATGTGGGACGTTAGTGCAACTGGTCTATAAATCTTTCCCACTGCTTTGCTCCCTCCCTTGTGTAGAGGGGCTATGTCTGCTACTGTAAGCCCATCTGGGATCTTCCCCGTGTCCAAGCTCTTCCTCCACACTATACTGAGTGCCTGTGCTACTGGCACTTTGCATTTCTGTATAAATATTGAATTCCATGAGTCTGGACCCAAGGCTCACTCGTGTTGATATAATTTATATTTACAGGGGTTTGGATATCACGCATAAAGAAGTTGTCTGGATCTACCACTTTCATGCTGTTTATCGGTGTGCTAAGCATGTCCTCATACTGCATTTTTAAGATTTCATTAATTTCTTTGTCATCTTCAGTGTATGAACCTTCACTAGTACGATAGGTCCAATACTAGCAGTGGTTTTTGCTTTTGATTTTGCATATGTGAAAAAAATATTTTGGGTTCTTCTTTATTTCTTGAAATGCTTTTTGTTCTAGTTGCCTTTCTTCAATCTGATATGAATGTTTCAGTCTCTGTTCGGTTTCTTCAAACTTCCTGTTTAAATTATTCCTTTTTTGTATGTAAAGTCGTGTCTGCTTAAACATTTCCGTTAATTTTTTCCTTCTTATGTAGCGTCGTCTGCGTTCTCTTTCTACGTTGAACTTCTTTCTGGCTTTCCTCAACCTGGTTACCTGGTTGATGGGGTTCTGGGAGTTCTTCTACTCCCCAAGCCCGGCCCGAGGCCAGGCTTGACTTGTGAGAGTTTGGTCCACTAGGCTGTTGCTTGGAGCGGCCCGCTGGCCCACATACCCACCACCACCACCACTTTAGTACTTTTGTTTGGGTTTCCATGCTTTGTGGGAAATTTGAAGTTTTCTCAAATATGAACAGTATTTGACCATTCCTCAGAAAGTGACCCACAACGGTCGACTAACAACCAAGTTCCTAATTACTGCTAGGTGAACAGAGGCAACGGGTGCAAGGAGACGTGCCTAGCTGTCTCGCCCTGCCCAGGATTCGAACCCAGGACGTGCCGGTCGTGAGCCGACAGCGCTGACCACTGAGCCACAGGTTACCCGTTCAAAGGAACATGTTTCAGACAGACTTCATATGCTTCAGATATCAGTTTTTCTATTCCTTGTGTAGAATTTTTATTACTTAGAACATCGAATGTTTTTAAGTCCTCTGTTTATTTTCTCCCAGTCTATCCTTTTATTATTAAAATTTAATTTATTGAATAACCATTCTCACTTGTTGTTTCTCTTGGGGCTGCTACCATTATTAACCCTTAAACTGTGCATGGCTTATATATACGCCCGGAGTAACATGTCTCACCATACGTATGGTGTATATATACACCATTGGGTGCTGGGATCAATTCAAATGTCCCGCGGCTACACGGGCTTCATATCAGCTTCCTCAAGGCTCTAGTAAACAGACTCCATGTTTAAAAAAATTGTGGGCAACATTCTCTGGTATGAGAGCCACAGTATTGCCCATTGTGTGGGCAGACAAGGCTGGCGCACGCAGCAGCATAGCAGCATAGCTGAGCTAACAGCATAGCTGCTCAGCTTGTGATCACAGCATCCCCCAAAAATGTCAAAATAAATATGCAACTGCTATTATTTAGTGACAGTCAGTATTACAGATGACCCCTGACCCTGTGTGGGAGGAGTAATGCTGGGGGAGGGAGGGAGACAGCATCGTTTACCAACTGTGTGGCCACCTGTTATTGTCTGCATTCACCATACCAGCTCAGTGGTTCTCTATGGTGAACACAAATGTAGATACTTATATATAATGTGTGTGTGTATTAGTGTAATAACAACAAAAGGATTATATTGGGAGAAGCCATTTGGATGACGGAGGTGATGTCGTCTGCATGACTTGTCTAGCTGTGTAGAGGGTGGCCACTATGCTCTTTGGACACCCTACAAGCTTAGGTGTACAGTTATGGTGCATACAAAATGTAGATACTCATATTTAATGTGTGTATATAGTGTAATGACACTACAAACAGTATTGTTGGGAGGAGAAATTTTAGTGCGTCTGACCTTGAATGAGTGAGGGAGGCAGCCGCCAACTGACTGTGTGTGTAGCGACGTCTCTTAGTGCCTGAACTAACTATATCAGCTTAGTTGTACAGTTGTGGTAAACAAAACACGTAGATACTTATATGTAATGTCTGTATATAGTGAATAAAAGCAAAAACAGTATGGTGGGACGAGAATTTGGGCAAGTGAGGTGTTGTTGAAGAAGGGAGTGGCAGGGAGTGGCTGGCTGGTGTGTGGCTGTCACTCCTCGTTGCTTTTTCACTCATAATACCAACTTAGTGGTTCGTAATGATGAACAAAACATGTAGATACTTGTATATAACCTGTGTGTATATAGTGTAATAACAGTAAAAATATTTGTTTATTCAGGCGATGAGTCACAATAACGTGGCTAAAGTAAGTTGACCAGACCACACACTAGAAGGTGAAGGGACGACGACGTTTCGGTCCGTCCTAGACCATTCTCAAGTCGATTGTGAGAATTCTCACAATCGACTTGAGAATGGTCCAGAACGGACCGAAACGTCGTCGTCCTTTCACCTTCTAGTGTGTGGTCTGGTCAACTATTTGTTTATTGTTTTATGAACATAATAATTTAATCACTAATATGCACACCATACTTTTGAGTATAGTGATGATTCACCCCTTTTATTATATAAATCTATCACACTACACACTATTGAATAATATTACTGCAAAAAAATAAAGAAAAAATCAATCAGAGACGTTGAAATAATTAGGTAATAATATCTTTTTGGCAACTCCCGCCTGACTGCTCGGGTGACGCTGACCGCCTCTGACGCCTGCTCTGTCAACGCCCACATTTTGCCAGACTTCCTCAGCCTATTGCAGCCAAAATATGTCACCTACGATTTTTTTTCAAGTGCTCAGGGAGCACAAAATAAGTAAAAAAAAAAAAAAAAAAAAAAAAACAGTGTTGAATGTAATGAAACTCCATTTTCTGGGTGAGACCCAAGGTTCCCCAGCGCTATACCGGGCTGATGTGTATGTATTAGACCGTGGCAACAGTCAATCGAAAGAGTTCTAGGCCTACCGGGAATCAGAGTTCATTGGACCAAGGAAACGGTCCAAGAGTCCCACACCAGACCCAGCCAAGTCTGAACCTGACAGGGAACCAAAAGGGACTTCCTCCAGTTCACCATGAACCCGAACCCGGCGAGCTGGGAAAGAACCATCTCCCTGGCGAGCAGAGACGCGGACTGGCTGGGAGCCCACACCAGCCAGTCGTCAAGGAAAGCCAGAACCTGAACCCCTATCAGAAACAAACAGGTCATCACGACCCGGTAAGGCGTGTGAACACTCAAGGTGCCAGATTCAAGCCGAATGGAAGGCAACGAAAGCGATAAGCTTGTCGCCCCACGACAACACCGAGCCAGTTACTGAACCCCGGATGAATCGGGACAAGTACAATAAACTTATAAAACCAATATGCGTCCCGGAGGTCCAGAGACACCATCTAGGCACCCGGCGCCAAAAGCAGCCGGACCTGAGACAGAGTGGTCATCCAAAAGGAGGGGCAAAAGTCCCAGGGTATCAGACTAGACAAGTCCAGTATGAATCACAGAAGCGCACAATCCTGTTTCAGAACTGAAAACAGGTGGGAAACCCATCTGAGGGATGTTGTCGTTTCGACCACACCCAAGCGAACCCACTCCCGGATGACCTGACAGAGCAAAGGAGAAGAGGCCTGCCCTGCCAGCCCCGATGCCCCCAAAGGAGGAGGAGGAGCGCCCCAACGCCACCACAGGAAGGATAAGAAACTTAGATGATTGTCATGCCCTTCAAGATGACCTGGACAAAATAAGTACATGGAGCGCCACTTGGCAAATGGAATTTAATGTTAATAAATGCCATGTTATGGAATGTGGAATAGGAGAACATAGACCCCACACAACCTATATATTATGTGAGAAATCTTTAAAGAATTCTGATAAAGAAAGAGATCTAGGGGTGGTTCTAGATAGAAAACTATCACCTGAGGACCACATAAAGAATATTGTGCGAGGAGCCTATGGCACGCTTTCCAACTTCAGAATTGCGTTTAAATACATGGATGGCGATATACTAAAGAAATTGTTCACGACTTTTGTTAGGCCAAAGCTAGAATATGCAGCGGTTGTGTGGTGCCCATATCTTAAGAAGCACATCAACAAACTGGAAAAGGTGCAAAGACATGCTACTAAGTGGCTCCCAGAACTGAAGGGCAAGAGCTACGAGGAGAGGTTAGAGGCATTAAATATGCCAAAACTAGCAGACAGAAGAAAAAGAGGTGATATGATCACTACATACAAAATAGTAACAGGAATTGATAAAATCGATAGGGAAGATTTCCATAGACCTGGAACTTTAAGAACAAGAGGTCATAGATATAAACTAGCTAAACACAGATGCCGAAGAAATATAAGAAAATTCACTTTCGCAAACAGAGTGGTAGACGGTTGGAACAAGTTAGGGGAGAAGGTGGTGGAGGCCAAGACCGTCAGTAGTTTCAAAGCGTTATATGACAAAGAGTGCTGGGAAGACGGGACACCACGAGCGTTGCTCTCATCCTGTAACTACACTTAGGTAAAACACTTAGGTAATTACACACACACACACACACACACACAAATCCATTCATTAGTCCGAAGACAGCTCCAGCAGGGAAAAGAAGCGCAAAACCGAAGCAAAGTGCCCACGGGCGCACAAATCCTCGGCCACCATGTCACAGAGTTCCACATAAGAGGTTGTTCTGGAAACTGGAAAATATTGGAGGGGTGACAGGTAAGCTTCTAACATGGATGAAAAATTTTCTGACTGATAGAAAAATGAGGGCAGTGATCAGAGGCAATGTATCGGACTGGAGAAATGTCACAAGCGGAGTACCACAGGGTTCAGTTCTTGCACCAGTGATGTTTATTGTCTACATAAATGATCTACCAGTTGGTATACAGAATTATATGAACATGTTTGCTGATGATGCTAAGATAATAGGAAGGATAAGAAACTTAGATGATTGTCATGCCCTTCAAGATGACCTGGACAAAATAAGTACATGGAGTGCCACTTGGCAAATGGAATTCAATGTTAATAAATGCCATGTTATGGAATGTGGAATAGGAGAACATAGACCCCACACAACCTATATATTATGTGAGAAATCTTTAAAGAATTCTGATAAAGAAAGAGATCTAGGGGTGGTTCTAGATAGAAAACTATCACCTGAGGACCACATAAAGAATATTGTGCGAGGAGCCTATGCCACGCTTTCCAACTTCAGAATTGCGTTTAAATACATGGATGGCGATATACTAAAGAAATTGTTCACGACTTTTGTTAGGCCAAAGCTAGAATATGCAGCGGTTGTGTGGTGCCCATATCTTAAGAAGCACATCAACAAACTGGAAAAGGTGCAAAGACATGCTACTAAGTGGCTCCCAGAACTGAAGGGCAAGAGCTACGAGGAGAGGTTAGAGGCATTAAATATGCCAAAACTAGAAGACAGAAGAAAAAGAGGTGATATGATCACTACATACAAAATAGTAACAGGAATTGATAAAATCGATAGGGAAGATTTCCTGAGACCTGGAACTTTAAGAACAAGAGGTCATAGATATAAACTAGCTAAACACAGATGCCGAAGAAATATAAGAAAATTCACTTTCGCAAACAGAGTGGTAGATGGTTGGAACAAGTTAGGGGAGAAGGTGGTGGAGGCCAAGACCGTCAGTAGTTTCAAAGCGTTATATGACAAAGAGTGCTGGGAAGACGGGACACCACGAGCGTAGCTCTCATCCTGTAACTACACTTAGGTAATTACCAGGAATGCCGAAAGGGAGGGAACCTGCACGTGAAGCCGCACCTGACCGACATCATATGGAAGGATGAGAGCGAACTAGCACACCTTGAGGTACTCCAACTCACCCTCCAGGAAAACCTGAACGACCGTAGGCAACTCTCGCCATTCAAGTGTGCATTCCGACAGGATGAATGCCAAGCCCCTTATAAAGAAAAAGAGGAGCCAAACTCAAAAAGAAGGCTTCATCATCGAGGCGTAATCCGGGTCTCGCAGGAGGTAAGCCGCAAGAGGCCTCCCACATCTTCCTCGGTGGGATGCGGGAAGCCAAAAACCTCCAGGAGGGAACCGAAGAACCGAAGAGAACTCTGACCTGAACCCGGGGAGGAAGCGAACTCATAACAAAATCGTACAGGGAGGGGGAAAGGAAAACCCCTCCCCTTGTAGCAACAAGCCCTGCACCGAGGGTACCAAACACCCAAGCAGGGACAAGTGTGGGCTCAGGCCCCCCCCAAGTCAACTCCTCCCCAGCCCCGGAATTCTCCACGTCAGGACCCGGGGCCGAGCTGTCCTCCAAACCCTCTGCCTTTGGAGAAAAAGCAGAGTCCACCGGAAAAGCAGGGATGAAGGGGGCCTGCTGGCGTGGCCCAAAAGTTCTGGCAGGAGGACCATGTTCGAATACCTCCGCCACTGATCCGGAAGGGGCAATCCCCGAAGCCACCTGAGTCTCACTACCAGTATAACTCAGTGGGGCAGCTGTGGGGCATCCGGAAAGGCAACCAACCTCACACGTTGTTGCAACTTAAGCCTTGCACACAATGCTAAAGCTGCCTGCACCCAAATATCAGTCTCAGTGGACTGGGTGAATGGAGTGCAAGCAAAGAACACCACTTGCAGGACTCCGGGGTCATAGGTGTCACTGACCCCAACAAGCAGCAAGGCGGAGGCAGACAGTGAGTGTCACCCCAAAACAGGGGGACAGAGCAACCTTCAAACTTGCACAAGGCGAGGTGGGACTCACGAGGTCTCTTCCGTTGGACCACTGAGCCCCAATGGGGGTTTCCAGGGCCCTTAGGCTGACTGCTAAGGGAAGCCCAGGAGAGGTATCGCTAACCAGTTATCCCAGAAATACCAAGCAAACAATCTAAAACCTCTGCGACATGTACAAGTATGGGGACCTAGTGGAGGGCCACCAAAAACCTACCAGTGGTCCTACTCCTACACCTGGCAGACCCCGCCAGGCAAAACAAAACAAAAACAAAAGAAAAACCCAGCAAAAGCACGTCTCCAGGAGAACAGACCTGGTCGCTATGCGTATATCAGACAGCCGCACAGTACCTCGCGCCCCAGCCAGCGACGAAACTACCTCCTAACCCAAGGGAAAACAGGAGTAAGAACTACCCCAGCTGAACCCCCAAGGTCGGGCAATCACCAAGCAGCGACAGAACCACACGGAGGTAGCTGCTCCTGAACGGCTCATGGAAGATAACCCTGAAGCCGCAAAGGCAGTACTTACAGGGCACCTAGGGAAGGCGGCCCTAGGTGCATGCAGCCCCAGTACTCTTGTGTTACGTCTGGCTCACACACCACCAAAACCAAGCAACAACACTGCACTGCAGCACTGCGCAAAGAGTGGAGCCAGAGCGATGGACTGTCACCAACACAACAGCCTCTTGAACTGAGGAGAGTTGCTGGCGTGGAGGTCTGGGACCCGCGCCCCCGTCCCCCTCCTGTTTGCGCAGACGGATGCGCGGCGTTGGTGGTGACGTCATACTTGTTTCCTTGGTTTTGATTGGGGAGTTCTGTTACTAGTTCGGCTTTTGGTTTGCAATTTATTTGATCAGCAGTAGTTTGTTTTGGAATTCCTACCTTTCTGGATGCCTGACCTGGTAGATGGCAGACAAAGACTGCTTCCAATTACATGGGGGTGTCTTTAGGCCATTGCTCCTCGTGCCTCTCATGAGGGGGCCAGGTTCTGGCTCTGGTCCCCAGTAGGCCTAGAACTCCTTCGATCAGTCTGGTATAGCTCTGGGGAGCTGAAGAGGCTCTCCACAGAAAAATGGTTGAAACAATTTGAAAAATGGACAAATGCCATAAAGGTTCATTCAGTGTCTGTCGGGTAGGCTGCTCCATTATTGAGAAATAAATGAAAAATACAAAACAAATGGAACACATTTGAAAAACAGAAAGATTGTCATAATGGAGCAGCCTACCCGACAAACACTGAACGAACTTTTATGGCATTTGTCCGTTTTTTAAATTGTTTCAACTGTTTTTTTTTATTTATTTTTTTTTATTTAAAAAAACATGGAGCAGCCTACCTGCCGAACACCGAACGAACCTTTTTGACATTTGTTCAGTTTTTCAAAATTCTTTTTTTATTTTTTTTTATGAAACATGTAGCAGTCTACCTGACAAACACCAAACGAACCTTTTGCTATACAAAAAAAGAAAAAAAAATTGAACAAATTTGAAGAAAGAAAAATGTCATAAAGGTTTGTTCAGTGTATGTAAGGTAGGTTGCTCCATTATTTAAAAGATCGAATATCATATTGATGTTTTTCGCTGGTAGAACGGATTATTTCTATTTACATTCTTTTCAATCGAGAACTTCGTTTTGAATGATGTCAGTTTCACGTGACGACCACGGTGCCGGAATGGATTAAATTCGTTATTCGAGGTTCCACTTTATATTGAACGACGTAGGACGAGAATTGAGGTGAGAACCCCACAAAGAGTAGACGCATTTCGGTGGTGTTGCGCGCTCATGGGTAACCCTTGGCCGATTTATGAGTTTAGTGTGGGTGGCACACCAGGCTTTTGGACTTCATGTGTATACCCTGTATATTCCTGTAGGGAATTCTATTGCAAACAAAAGATACCAAAATTAATGCCGTAAGACAAAAATTGAGGTGAGAAAACTTAAAAGAGTATACAGTACACATTTGAGTCTGGCCGCGTGCTCATGGCCAACGCTCGGCGCACCTTGAGGTAGTCTAGGGGGTGGCGTGCGGTGGGGAAGGGAAAGTGTTAAGGCAGTTGCTGACAACTCATCTGACCTGTGTAGTGTATAATTTCCTCTTGAAAATTTCAACATTTCTTATATCTGCTATAAGAAGAGCCTCTGATGTTCATATAGTGTTTTATGATTGTGCTTATGGTACCTTTACTCTTCACCGGGCCAATTTTATACATACCATATCTATCACACTGTTTTTCTACCATATCTATCACACTGTATCAAAGATGAGGTCACACTGACCCAGGCAGGAGCTAACAATGTCTCTAAGGGAGCAGGATATTGTAAGGAAACTATCAAATAGCCTAATCTCAGAAATGTTATGTAGCTATATAAACTTTTACCAATAGAATACCTCTGTCTAAAGTAGAAGGGCAGAAAGAAGTTTGCGGCTAAAAACCTTACCAACTTTCCAAGATGACAAATGGGGTATGTAAGTGAAATAGGCCAGTTGAGGGCTGGCCCCAGTGTCACTGTTTAAGAAATATTGGCATCTATATCAACCTCCCTCCTCCCCCCCTGTAATTTTCATGAAGTATGAAATCAAAGATGTGTTTTCCATAGAGTTTTCAGCATTTGTTTTCTCTTTGGTGCTTTGTAATATTATATTTTGAGAGAAGGTAAGGGGGGATGTTGGAGGAGAAGGAAAGAGAGGGCAAATAGGGAGAGAGAGACCAAGGCACACCAGGGAACTGCCCCCCCCCCCAGCTAGTAAAAGATTTAATAATTATCTTACCTCCAAAGGAAGTCTGGTATCAAACTTATAGCAAGTTTGCATTATTCTGTCAATTTCTAATAGGCCCAATATTTGTTCTACTGAGGGCTCCTTGAAGAGGTTAAAACCTGAGGACAGGACACCAAAGTGAGCAATAGCTGCATCACCCCAGAGTACTGGTTCATAGTTGCCCATGTAGCCTTTTCTTTCATAAGCATGCAAGAGCTGTTGAGAGATCAAATAAAACTAAATTAGTACATATGTCTCTGAATATAGTTTATGGGGTAAATCCTTCATCTCTACTAAAAATCTATTAATGTATTCTAATATAAGCTGCACTATCACTGCAGCTAATATAATATAAAACAAAAATTGCATCTTTTCAGGCAAATACAGTATGATAAAAATGTGAAAATTTTGTCTTAAAAATGAATTTTGGAACCATTGAATCAATGATGTTTAAGGGGATTAGTAAATGAAAATATTAATGTTTGTTACTTTCAAGATGCGTTGATCCACTGCTGACATAGAGGCTCCATATGCTCCTAATAAGATGGGAACATGGTGCTCTCTGCATACTTTCTCCTCACAGTCAACCAAGGTTTGCTGCAGGGCAATCACTTGTTCTGTCAACATAAAACCAGCGTTGAATGTAATAAAACTCCCTTTTCTGGGTGAGACTTGGAGGCTCCCCGGAGCTTATCCAGCTTATCCAGGCTGATATGGCTGAAATGGATTAGACTTTGGCATCAGTCAGTGTGAATGGAGTTCATAGGCCTACCAGGGACCACGAGCCAGAACCTGGCCCCTTCAGAGAGGCACAAGGAGCAATGGCNAACGAAGTGAGGTGTAATTCCTGCAGTCGCTCCTCGTAGCTCATACCTCTCGCTCGGGTACTAGTCTGGTGGCAAACTTTGAACCTTTCCAGTTTAGTCTTATGCTTGACTAGATAGGGACTCCATGCTGGAGCCGCATACTCCAGGATTGGTCTGACATATGTGGTATATAATGTTCTGAAAGATTCCTTACACAAGTTTCTAAAGGCCGTTCTTATGTTAGCCAACCTGGCATATGCTGCTGATGTTATCCTCTTGATATGAGCTTCAGGGGACAGGTCTGGCGTGATATCAACCCCCAGGTCTTTCTCTCTCTCTGACTCTTGAAGTATTTCATCTCCCAAATGATACCTTGTATCTGGTCTCCTGCTTCCTACCCCTATCTTCATTACATTACATTTGCTTGGGTTAAACTCTAACAGCCATTTGTTCGACCATTCCTGCAGCTTGTCCAGGTCTTCTTGAAGTCTCAAGCTGTCCTCCTCTGTCTTAATCCTTCTCATAATTTTGGCGTCGTCAGCAAACATTGAGAGGAATGAGTCTATACCCTCTGGGAGATCATTTACGTATATCAGAAACAGGATAGGTCCAAGTACAGAGCCCTGTGGGACTCCACTGGTGACTTCACGCCAGTCTGAGGTCTCACCCCTCACTGTAACTCTCTGCTTCCTATTGCTTAGGTACTCCCTTATCCACTGGAGCGCCCTACCTGTTACTCCTGCCTGTTTCTCCAGCTTATGCATCAACCTTTTATGGGGTACTGTGTCAAAGGCTTTCCGACAGTCCAAAAAAATGCAGTCCGCCCACCCTTCTCTTTCTTGCTTAATTCTTGTCACCTGATCGTAGAATTCTATCAAGCCTGTAAGGCAAGATTTACCCTCCCTGAACCCATGTTGATGGGTTGTCACGAAGTCTCTTCTCTCCAGATGTGTTACTAGGTTTTTTCTCACAATCTTCTCCATCACCTTGCATGGTATACAAGTTAAGGACACTGGCCTGTAGTTCAGTGCCTCTTGTCTGTCACCCTTTTTGTATATTGGTACTACATTAGCAGTCTTCCATATTTCTGGTAGGTCCCCCGTTTCCAGTGACTTACTATACACTATGGAGAGTGGTAAGCAAAGTGCTCCTGCACACTCTTTCAATACCCATGGCGAGATTCCATCCGGCCCAACAGCTTTTCTCACATCCAGCTCCAATAGGTGCTTTTTGACCTCATCTCTTGTAATTTCGAACCTATCCAAGGTCACCTGGTTTGCTGCCACCTCTCCCAGCGCCGTGATATCTCCCTGTTCTATTGTAAAGACCTCCTGGAACCTTTTGTTGAGTTCTTCACACACCTCTTTGTCATTCTCTGTGTACCTGTCCTCGCCCACCCTAAGTTTAATCACCTGTTCCTTCACTGTTGTCTTCCTCCTGATGTGACTGTGTAGTAGCTTTGGTTCAGTCTTGGCTTTATTAGCTATATCATTTTCATACCTTTTCTCAGCTGCTCTTCTCACACTGACATACTCGTTCCTGGTTCTCTGGTATCTCTCTCTACTTTCTGGTGTTCTGTTATTACGGAAGTTCCTCCATGCCCTTTTGTTCAGCTCCTTTGCTTTCATACATTCCCTATTAAACCACGGATTCTTCCTTTGCTTCTCTGTTTTTCCTGTTGGGCTGGGACAAACCTGCTTACAGCCTC
Source organism: Procambarus virginalis (assembly GCA_020271785.1). Classification (NCBI taxonomy): domain Eukaryota; kingdom Metazoa; phylum Arthropoda; class Malacostraca; order Decapoda; family Cambaridae; genus Procambarus; species Procambarus virginalis. The sequence goes on from WNGS01164858.1 coordinate 62,431,628, forward strand.
CTGACATTTTTGGGTGACATAGTCCATCATGTCTTGTACGGACTTGGTTCCGAGTTCTGTGTCCCAATGTATATCCCATAGGAATTTATTCATCTCCTCATAGTTTCCCTTTCTGTACGCCAGCCCTTTGGTTCCCAGTTCTTTTTTGGGGGTGATAATTCCTAGCTCAACCAGGTACTCAAAGCTCAATACACTATGATCACTCATTCCCAAGGGGGCTTCCAACTTAACTTCCCTTATATCCGACTCATTTAGGGTAAATATCAAATCAAGCAAGGCTGGTTCATCCCCTCCTCTCATTCTTGTCGGTCCCTTGACGTGTTGACTTAGAAAGTTTCTTGTTGCCACATCCAGCAGCTTAGCTCTCCACGTGTCTGGGCCTCCGTGTGGGTCTCTGTTCCCCCAATCTATCTTCCCATGGTTGAAGTCTCCCATGATTAGAAGTCTGGATCCGTTCCTGCTAGCCACAGAAGCTGCTCTCTCTATTATATTGATGGTGGCCATGTTGTTTCTATCATATTCCTGTCTGGGTCTTCTGTCATTCGGTGGGGGGTTATATATGACTACTATTATAATTTTCTGTCCTCCAGTTGCAATGGTGCCTGATATGTAGTCCCTGAAACCTTCACAGTTCTGAATTACCATCTCTTCGAAACTCCAACCTTCTCTTAGTAGCAAAGCCACACCACCTCCTCCTCTCCCTTCTCTCTCTTTCCTCACTACATAGTAGCCCTGTGGAAACACTGCATTTGTTATGATTTTCGTTAGCTTTGTTTCTGTGAGTGCTATTATGTCTGGGTTTTCTTCTAGTGCCCACTCTCCAAGTTCACTAGTTTTATTTGTAATCCCATCTATGTTAGTGTACATCGCCTTGAAGCTCACTTTCTTCTGTTCATTTACATATCCCTTTCTTGGCGAGTATTCTACTGGTGTGGGAAGCTGTTCCGTGGGTGAGAGGATCTGTGAGGTGGTTTGCAGGGTCGCAGAGGGTTTGGGGTGGGGGGTGGGGGTTAAGGGAAGGGGGAACGGGTAGGGTGTGGGTTAAGGAGATAGGGGGGACATGGAGGATACGGGGTGAGGGGGGAGGACTCCCTCTCATGTGGCCTCCAAATGCATGATAGAGCTGATGAGTTAACTAAAGAATCTGCCTTTAAAGGAGAAATTAAGAATAATCTTGGATTGTCAATAATTCCACCTATCATCATACTATCATGCTAGAGGAGCCACACATCTATGGATCATCGAATAAAATCAGCAGACTATTATCTGCTGATGTAAACTGACCAAATGTAAACTGTGTCAACAAAATTATTCGCACACCTTCCGTCACTATGTGATGGAATGCGAAAAGATACATGAATTCAGAGCTATAACAAATGTTCAAGAGATGTGTAAATATTTCATTCAAAGTGACCTGCTGCCAGAAGTCTTGCCCAAATAATCCCAGTTTGCTAACTGTAGGTAGTATGAGTGATGTAACCTATCACCGCATTCCATTGGATGGGGGGAGGGGGGGGGGGGTGGCGGTGTGCAGGATAACATATCAATTGTGACACTAGCTCTCCACATATGTCAGTTGCTTAATTTAGAAACTGTACTCGTGGTCGATCTCGAGCCCATTGTTGATGTGAAGATGTGCATTGAAATTTGTAACTAGCTCATCAAGATTGTAACTTGATTAGCTAAATGAATTGTGGGGTTTACTCCCTGAGCCCATTATGTGCCTTTGTAAACCTTCAACTACCTCCCACAGGATGGGTATGGGGTGCATATGGGTATACTGATGTGCTAACCAACAGACCACCAGCAGATCATTAAACTGACTGGGAATCGGGCAGCTTTTCCACGAAAACCCAAGTCTCCAATGACGCCAACTAATGGTTATAGATCAGACACATTTTATATCAATCATATTTACTAGAGAAATCTCGTGTCTATATATACAACACACTTGCATGAACACATAAGTTATATTTAACACTTGGATTTCATGGAAAAGCCGCCCGATTCCCAATCTTTTAATTAACTGCTGGTGGTCTGTTGGTTAGCACACGGCCAGGCCTCTTTGCTGGCCCAGGTTCGATTCTGTTTGCATTTGAGTTCCTCACGTGTGCCCAAAGAATGAGGTGATTTGATAAAATACTATGCCCAAGATTACCATCAGAGTCCCGGCGGGCTGATGGGTAAATAGCCTCGGCTACCATCAGCTCTTGTCCGGTCGTGATGGTGGAGTGGATAAGGTGCCCTGTACACCAGTTGCATAGTGCTCCTGGCAGTATGGGCTCGAGTCACTTCTGGGGTGTGAGTTTTCAGTTATATATATATATTATATATATATATATAAGGAAGGGGGTGGTAGGAGAAAAGCACACAGAAACTGTATTGGAGGGGACCTACATTCCCTCCAATGCGTTATGCGTGGTTTCCTCAGAGGCTATGGGTCCCCCTTCTTCCAGCCAGAGGTGGTACTCCCTTCCCTATTTGTGACCGAAAGGGTAAGATTAATGATTCTAACACGAGTCTTCTCAATATTTCTTATGTTTTTCTTCACTGTCGAGGGAAGCTGAAAAATTTACTCTCCAATGATAATTTTCACAATTAATATGGTCTGATGCCTAGGGATGCGTTTCGCAAGGCACTCCTTACATTTTCAAAGACAATTTACAATGCTTTAGCAAGAGCTTATATTCTCTTGGAGTGAGGTGGTACAAGACTTGACTGAGATGAACAAGTGGATGAAACATAATGGATATTAATAAGCTATTATTAATAGCAATGTTCTTGCTCCTACTGTCTCTATACTCACCTAGTTGTATTCACTAGTTGTGTTTGCGGGGGTTGAGCTCTGCCCTTCGGTCCGCCTCTCAACTGTCAATCACCGCTCAATTTTTTTTTCTCACACACACAGGAAGTAGCCCGTAACAGCTATCTAACTCCCAGGTACCTATTTACTGCTAGGTAGCAGGGCATCAAGGTGAAAGTAACTCTTCCCATTTGTCTCCGCCATCGCCGGGATCGACCCAGGTCCTCAGGATTACGAGTTCTGAGTGCTGTCCACTCAGCCACCAAGCTGTTGTTTCTTTAGAGTGAGGCTTGGTACCGCTCTCTCTGCCTCTTTTCAGCAGTACGAAGGTGTACCCTGCCTGGTAGTCTGGTACCCTGTCTGGTAGTGTCTGTCTTATCACGTACCCGTGGATAAGGCTAAGGCAGACGGTGCTATATTATGATATTGTAATAAATATATAAACACATGAAATTATGTCATTGGATTTTCTCTATGAACAATAAACATTATATATAGCGGTTATCAAGTGTGCATTTTTGAGACAGTTATATCAGGTTTGAAAGTTTGTAAATTTAATGCGTGTTCTAATTTGCTGCAGTCTCTAGCAGCGGCGGGCCTGACAGCCATGAGCAGTGATCTCGTTCAAGCACCTTCAGGAGAACACGTGGAGGGTCAGCGTGAGAACCCTATGTATACTGCCTATCAGAACATGACCCCGGAGGAACAGCAGGTACACCTTACTCATCGTTACAATCCACTACCTTGAACATTATTGACTTGTACAGTAAATTTATATTATACTTATTTTTTAATTTATTTATGCAATACAAGAAGGTACATTGGGAATGTGTGGATACATAAAATGGTAATTACAGTCTTGTAAAGCCACTAGTACGCGCAGCGTTTCGGGCAGGTCCTTAATCTAAGAAAATTTTAAGTAGGTAAATACTTGCAATTTATAAAAAAAAATGATAACAGATACATGGCAAAGAAAAAAAATTAGAAAAATTGTAGGTACAGTGTATTAAAGCACATAGGCAGCTAAGATTGATTGCAATGACAGCTTGAATGGTAGTTGACAAAAATTGGTAGGCACAATACAGCATATGGCTAGCACATAAAAGAAGACAGCAATGAACACAATGATAAGGTTGGTAGGGTTAAATACATAAAAATTAGGAGATTAGGAGATTGGGTAACACTAGGTACAGAGCAAATTTAAAGCTCAGTGTAGGAAACTAAGAAGAAAATCAGGTACTTTTTTGGTTTTGTTTTTAAATAAGGCAAAACTTTTACAGTTTTTCAATTCACTAGGGAGTGAGTTCCATAGACTAGGTCCCTTATTTGCATAGAGTGTTTACACAGATTAAGTTTGACCCTGGGATATCAAAGAGATATTTATTTCTGGTGTGGTGATAATGGGTCCTATTACATCCATCCAGGGAGTTTCAGAGCATGGTTTGCATTTAAAAACAGGGTTTTGTAAATGTAGTTGACACAAGAGAATGTGTGGAGGGATTTAATATTTAGCAAGTTTAGAGATTTAAACAAGGGAGCTGAATGTTGTCTAAAAGCTGAGTTAGTTATTAGTCTGATAGCCTTTTTGTGCGGATGATGGCTTAAGGTGGTTTGCAGTGGTAGACCCCCATGCACAGATACCATAATTAAGATAGGGGTAGATTAGTGCATAATATAGTGAGAGGAGAGCGGAGTTAGGAACATAATATCTGATTTTGGAGAGTATACCCACTGTCTTAGAGACTTTCTTCGTTATGTGTTGATGTGGGTGCTGAAGTTGAGTCTTCTTGTCTAGGAATAGGCCAAGAAACTTGCCATCATTTTTGTATTACTGATGTTAATATTGTCTATCTGTAGCTGAATTGCATTTGATGATTTGCTTCCAAATAAGATGTAGTAAGTCTTTTCGATGTTTAATGTTAGTTTGTTCGTTGACATCCAGAAGTGGACTTTTTTTAATTCATTATTCACACATTATTTAGTGTATGTGGGTTGAGGTCTGACTAGATAAGGGTAGTATCGTCAGCAAACAATATAGTTTGAGAATATTAGAGACATTAGGCAGATCATTTATATATATATATAAGAAATAGAAGAGGTCCTAAGATATGCCCTGTGGCACTCCACGGTATTGGTAGAGTGGAAGAAGTTGTATCATTGATGGTTTACTAGTGGTGTCTGTCACTAAGATAGGATCTGATGTAGTCAAGGGCAAGGCCTCGGATTC
>WNGS01164858.1:62463761-62478239 GCA_020271785.1 Procambarus virginalis
AAACAGTAATAAAAGAAAATTTATATGAAGAAATAAAAACAATTGTATGTAAATACTGATAAGTTGTGTACTACTGTATTAAAATATTTGTTTAAGGACAGGCACTTTCCGATATTAGAGTCAGCAGAGATCATATCACCCACATAATATCCTCATATAAGATTAAACACATTTCTTGCATCAATGCCTAAAGTCTATAATGAAATGAATAGAATTTATTTTTTAGAACAGTATTGTGTTTCTTAACTGCACACATTAATATTTGTCAAACCTAGCGTTGAAGACGCTGGGTTTGTAACACCAGCGTTGAATGTAATGAAACATCACTTTCTGGGTGAGACTTGGAGGCACCCCAGCATCCCTCCCTCCCTCCGGTCGGTAGTTTTTCGCGTTTTGACACCCAGCCTAAGAACTGAAGGGTGGATAGCTGGCATGAGGGGTCTGGGGCTCCCCCTTCCCCCTCCCGGGGAGGGGGGAGCTGCGCAGACATCGGCACGGCGACGTGTGACGTCATAATCATTTGCTCATTTCTTTTAGGGGAGTTCTATCAACTTGTTCGGCATGTGGTAGCAATAATTTCACCAGAATAGGGGTTTGTTTTAGGATGCTTACCTTTCTGGGTGCTGACCCAGTCGATGGCAGACACAGAATGTTTCCAACCACATGGGGTTTCTACAGGCCATTGCTCCCCATACCTCTCTGAGGGGGCCAGGTTCTGGCTCGTGGTCCCCGGTAGACCCAAAGAACTCCAAACACATGACTGATGCCAAAGTCTGACATTAGCATATCAGCCTAGTAAGCTCCAGGGAGCCAAAGGGGCTCCCCCCAGAAAAGCCACCTGACCACCAACCAGATGGTGAGAGACTCGAGTCAAAAGTACCAGACAAGAAGACTCGAGGAGAAGACCGAACCAGCCCCACCACGGACCAGACCGACCATGTAAAAGAGACGGAGCCATGGGAAAACCCCCGGGTGCAGACACCAAGCAAGCCGCAAAGAAACCAAGGCTGTCAAAGAACGAAAAGGAACGACCGCCAGGGAACCAGGAATCCAAACCCGGTTTAGCCGGGAAAGAACAAACCCGGCCAAGCTGACACGAGCCGTCCATGAGGCACCCTCCCCCCCTGGGACCCTTGAAGGAACAATAAGCCCAACAACAGACAAGAAGTGGCTGCTTGCAGAAACTGCCAACCGCAAATTCCATAAACAGCAAGGCCAAAAAGGGCAGCAAAAAGCCCAAGAGCCAAGGCCCAGGCAGAGGCCAACAGAGAACTGAGCACCACGAGCCGGGACCCGAGACGTGAAGCGAAAAACAGTGACACCACAACCCACAGGAGCGGCACCACCAGTCCCAACAGGGTAGAACGAAGCATGTCGCTGAAGAAGTTAGGAGAACAACAAAGGACACGTAGCGCACTAAAACAAAGACGTACTGTCTGAAAAGGAACAAAGAAAAGCCGGAGCCAGAGCCAGAAGTCAAGCGCCCCCAGCCCCAACGAAAAGGAACGATAGGGGCAGGAGTGGGCGATCGGAAAGCTATATATACACCGCTATAAAGGCGTTCCAGTGATTCCAGTTGCTGTAAGCTGTAAGGCTTCTGTGCTGGCTAGGGTTCGAATCTCCCTGGTGGGAAAGTGTTCTAAGGTTGTTCTAACCAGCAGACATCGCAACACAGAAGCTGGTGGTGACAGACAAGGAGAAGAGGAAGAAATCAAAGCTACACCAGAACACTGGGCCCGTTCCACAACAGGAAATGGAATAAGAAGACATCCCAACCGAGCACGAGCATGAGAATAGCCAATATGCACCTACCAATCTTGAGGTTATCTTGAGTTGATTTCGGGGCTTTAGTGTCCCCGCGGCCCGGTCCTCGACCAGGCCTCCACCCCCAGGAAGCAGCCCGTGACAGCTGACTAACACCCAGGTACCTATTTTACTGCTAGGTAACAGGGGCATAGGGTGAAAGAAACTCTGCCCATTGTTTCTCGCCGGCGCCCGGGATCGAACCCAGGACCACAGGATCACAAGTCGAGTGCGCTGTCCGCTCGACCCGACCAAGTTACATAACAAGGTGTAGGAGAGAGATAGGAAGACGTAAAAGGCAACGAAAAGACCCGAAAGACAGTCCAAGTACTGAAAGCCAGGAACAAGAGTAGAAACAACCAGCAACAGAAGGTACAGGAACCATATACACAGACTAGGAGCGAGGAAAAGACAAGACACTCACCCAACTCAAGTGCTAATGAGAGAAGCAACCCCCACATGAGCACCAAAACCCAGACCCCAAGAACAGGAAACATGCTTCCAACCCACAGGAGGAAGGGGAGAGGTACAAAAGGCGTATATACACGCCGTACATATATAAGGCATACAGATGTGTATACGGAACGGATATATGGGCAAGACCCCATGTTCAAAATCCGACTAGAATATCAACCGGTGCCACCCACGCCTGCGCCCCCACAATGGGTCGCCCAAGCAAATCAGGGAACGCCCCAAGAATACCGACCCATCTTCCATCCCCACACAAAAAAAAAAAACCAGCGTTGAATGTAATGAAACGCCATTTTCTGGGTGAGCCCCGGAGGCTCCCTGGAGCTTATCGGGCTAATGTATGTTATGTTAGACCGGGACACTAGCTATGGAGTTCAGACCTACCAGGGACCAGCGCCAGAACCTGGCCCCTTCAGAGAGGTTTCAGGGAGCAATGGCCCTGGAAAACCCCATATGGTTTGGGGGTTTTCCTTATCTGCCATCGACCGGGGTTAGGCACCCAGAAAGGTAGGCGTAACAAAACAAACCCCACATGGTAGAAAACTACAACAAACCGAACAGAGAGGTAGAAAAACTCCCTACAATCACAAGGAAAACAATCAAACAATCACTTTACTGCCGCGCCGGTTGTCCGCGCAGCCCTCCCCTCCCCGGGAGGGAGGGGGGGGGCCCGGACCTCACCGCGCCGGCTGCCGTCAGTTCGGAAACTAGGCTTCAACCAACGCGAAAAATCCGCCGACCGGACGGGAGGGAGGGTAGCCAGGGAGCCTCCGGGGCTCACCCAGAAAATGGCGTTTCATTACATTCAACGCTGGTTTTCTGTGGGGAGCCCCTACGGCTCCCTGGAGCTAATTACCCAAAGAGAAGGAAAAAAGGGGACGTACCCGGGAGGCGGCGGCCACAAACTCCTCAACGCGAAGTCGAGACAACTGGCTGCAACCTGCGACCCAAAGCAACACAAGAACGCCGAGGAGCACGGACGTTCACCAAATAACGGGCGGCCAGGACCCTGTTCGATTCCAAAAACCACGCGCCCGAATATGTGCCCAAGACATATTACCAACACAGCAGCCAAAGCCGCAAACTTCCTAACGGCAAGGGCACGAGGATAGACCGCAGGCTGGCTAGATTTAATAACCCTGCAGACAACCTGGGAGACCCGAACCCTGGAACAGGGAACGAGGGAAACTGGATCAACCCAAAGCGCATCCCCAGCCATACCGGCCGAAGCGCGCAAGCAACGGCGAAGTGCCGCAACTGGACACAACACATGATGCACCCCCGGCCGAACCAACCAAGCATCAATGACCCACGGACCCTCCGGAAAGCAGCCGTCTCGTTCTTCGCCAGAAAAGAAGGCGAAGGCTGCAAACTGACAAACCTACCCCCAGGACCAAAAGAGCAGAAACCCCTGCGCCGGAGGAGGGCATGAAGCTCCCCTACCCGGCCCCAGAGGCCAACGCCAACAAAAACAAAGCCTGGGAAAAATAATCAGGAACCGAAGGGGCCACCACAAACCGAGGAGAGGAAAGATAGAAGAGCACCCGGTCCAAGGACCAGGACGGCTCAGGAGGCGCATGAGCAGGCCGGAGGTGAAACATAGCACAGGAAAGCTTACTAAACGGGGCGGATGTAACGTCGACCCCGAAAGCTAGCTCGAGCAGCTCCGCCAGCGCCGCACGAGACGAGGCGACAGTATCAGGCATCAATCGACCGTCCTGAACAAGCCAAGAAAGAAAGGACAAAACCTGATCCGAAAGAAAGACAACCTACAAAGAGCCAGAAAATGGCGAAAAGAACGCCAGGAAATCCATACTGTCGCCGAAACGAAGCTCTCAGGTGGGACACCATCAACGAAGCCACCTGATCACCATAGAATTGGTGATACCCGCGTCAAAAACCCCAGACGCGAAGAGCAGAGGAGAAGGTCGAACCAGCCCCGTACCAGAGCGGACCGACCTGCTGAAAGAGGCGGAGCCGCGGTAAACGTCCCGGGTTCGGGCACCGAGTCAACAGCACCGGAAACCAAAGCCGGGCCGGCCACCAATGGGCCACAAGGAGTACTCTCCCTGGGAATGTCTCCAAACGAACCAGAACCCGAAGCAACAGCTGGACGGAGGGAAGAGGTACAGGGAACCCCCTTTAGACCAGTCCCGCCGAAAGGCATCCACCGCGAACGCTGCGCAGTCGGGGAAGGCGTCACATCGGGAGACGCCGAGACCACACCGACGCGAAGAGGTCCACATCTGGGAGACCGTACGTCTGGCAGATCCAACGAACGAGGCGTCGTCGACCGTCCACCCCGTGGAGAGGGGAGCGAGACGGACCGTCCGCCAGAACGTTGGACACTCCCCGGACGTGAACCACACGGAGAGCCAAACCCCGGGAATCCAGCAGACGAGCCACTCGCAGGGACCAATCCCAAGAGCTAAGGACTGAAGAGAACCCCCGCGGTTCAGGCAAGGAACCACTGGAGTACAGTCCAAACGGAGGTAAAGGGCGATCCCCGAGCGACCCGAATCCTCCGAAGCGCGAACCAGACAGCTGCGAACTCCCGAACCGTGCTGTGAGCCCGATGGAAGGACGAACCCCACCGTCCCTGGCCTGCCTGGTGAGCACTGGTCACAAAGCCCCAGCCAAGAGACGACGCGTCCGTGAACACAACGAGCGAGGGCTCGGGAAGGTGCCAAGGCACCGAACCCTGAAAAACCCCGAAGAGGAAGCCGGTGACGCAGCAACCGACAAAAGACCCCGGAGGGAGAACCCAACGATCGCGAGAGAGGCGGAAAGGAAATCCCCGAAGGAACCAAAACAGACGCCGCAGCCAAACCCGACCCGGCGGGTAGACTAGCACGGCGAAGTTCAGACTCCCGCACAACCGCTCAAGCAACCGCTGAGCAACCCGAGACCGTCTCATGCACCGCCGAAGGCGGGACCACAGCTGCAGGAACACGTCTGGAGGGAAGAATGAGTGGCCCAATAGCCCTAAACAAGGACCAGGCCCGAACCCGGGATGGAAACATATGGAAAAACCTCCCGATCACCAGGACACCAAACCGGCGATCTGGAAGGAACCACACCCCTGGCGAGCAGACATGCGGACTGACTGGGAGCCCACACCAGCCAGACGTCGAGGTAGGCCATACACCGAATCTCAGACACAGACAGGGAACCAAGATCCGGGAAAGATGCAAAAATTTCAAAGTGCTCAGCACAAAATAGGGCAGGCAACAAAAGCAGCCAGCCGGAAGCCCCACCATCAACCGTGCCAGACCCAGAAAAACCTGGGAGGAACGCGCCAAAAGGTGACCTGGAGGTCCAGGGCCACCATCCAGGCACCCGGCCCCAACAGAAGCCGGACCCCAGAAGGAAGGGACGGACCGACCACGTCCAACGTACCCACGAAGATGACACGACGAAACGCAGGGGAAGAAGCCCCCCCCGCCAGCTCTGAACCCCCAAAAGGGGGAGAAGCCGTCACCGATGCCACCAGAGGCCGGAAGACGACGCAAAGCACCCAACAGCAGGACCATGCGAGAGGCAATAGAGCAAGCTGCTCCCCCAGCCCCGCCAACAGAGAAAAAAAAAAAAATTTATAAATAAAAGTACACATACACATTATGCATATACATATACACAAACAAGATATGACATGTATACACATGCACACACACACACACAGCGTACACATGCACAAGCATACACCCAGGCATTAGGAAGCAATGTGGCGGAGGCTGACTCCCTACACAGTTTATAGTGTAGGGATGATAGAGCCCAACAGGCTCAGGAACCTGTACACCTGTCGAACGACGGTTGAGAGGTGGGACCAAAGAGCTAAAGCTCAACCCCCGCAAGCACAACGAGGCGAGTACATACAATGTAAATGTAAAGTACAAGTTGCCGACCAGTGGGCAGAGCACCACACCGGCTAGGCAAAGAAGGCACTAAACTGCATCAAAAGGCCCACCTCGACAGCAAAACCCAAAGGCCCAGCACAACAACATGTGCCTAGACCCAAAAAGAGCAGTCTGCAAGCCAGGAAGCCCGGAACCCCAGAAGGCAGAACCAGGTCACATGAGGAACAAAGCCCCCTGAACCCACAAAAAGGGGGCCCAAGAGGAAGAAACCTCTGGAACGAAACCAAAGAACCCAAAGGAACCCAGAATCGAACCAGGGGGAAGCCAAACCACCACAATTGCCGGCGGAGAACACCACAAAAGGCAAGCGCAGCCCCCCTACAGAACCCTCTGGGAAACAGTCAGAACAGACCGAAAACCGAGGGACAAGGTGTGGGAGCAAGCCTAACAGCCAGAAACACTGAGCCCAAACCCATGGGCCCAGAAGCCCGGTGGAAATAAACACCCAAAGGAACAATAACGGGCAGAAAAACCAGAAAAGCAAAAAAAAAACGACAACAGGAGAAGAAAACCCCCTGAAAAAAGGGTGAAAAACTCACCCCAGACGCTCGCTCGCACACCCAGGCGTATGTAAACAAACCGCAACGCCGCCCTGGTGGCCACGCCGGGAAACAGGCAGACGAAAATGGCCGCCAGCAGGGGCTGTGCTGGACGCTAAGAGACAAAACACGCCAGCAAAAGTGGGAAGCAAGCAGACTGGAGGGCTAAAACTCCCCCAAAAGCAGAAAAACCCCGGCAGGGGCAAACCGCCCCAGAACTGCTAGCAGGCATCCCCCACAGCCCCGGGAACCAGCAACAGAGGCCCCGGGGCAGAGCCGTCCTCCAAGCCCTCCGCCCTTAAAGAAAAGAAAGAGTCCATGGGAAAGGCAGCAAGAAACGGGCCGCTGGTAAGCCCCAGAAGCCTTGGCTGGAGGAACAGGCTCTAAAACCTCCGTCCCCCAACCCGAATGGGGCAGCCCCCGAAAACCGCCCGAGCCTCTGCCCCAACTAAACCCCGCCCCGACCCCGAAACCCGCAGTCCGGAACCGGGAACAGGGAGGGAGGAGGGCGAACAGCACCGAACCAAAACGGGGCGGCCTCGGGGCATCCGAGTGGGAAACCAACCTAGCATGTTGCAGCAACCTAACCTAGCTTGCAACACGGATGCCGCCTGTACTCTGAATAGCAATAACATCAGGAGTACTGGAGAACAAGCAGAGAAACTCTCTCGCAAGACTCCGGGTCAAGGTGTCAGGGACCCAACAGGCAGCATGACGGAGGTAAATGGCGACTGTCACCTAGAGACAAAGGCACAGCAACCAACGATCCCGTACAAGACGGGTTGGTACCCGGAAGACACATGCAATGGTCTCCCGAGCCCAGACAGGGGTTTCCAGGGCCCGTAGGTTAGCAACTACGGGAAGCCCGGCAAGGTGTTGCTAACCGGTTAAGAAACCCGAAAACAAGGGTAAAGATTAATACTGAAAACCCCCGGGACGTGTACAAGCACGGGGACCTAGCAGAGGGCTGCCAAACACTACTAGTGGAACTATAGCCACACTATGCAGACCCCCACCAGGCAAGAAAATAAAACAAAAGAAAAACCCCGCAAAAGTACACCGTCCCCAGAGGCAACAGGAACCGGCCGCCGCGTAGGTGGCAGGCAGTGCAACACCTTGGCGCCCTAACCAGCACAACACCAACTCCCTACCCAAGGCCAAACAAGGGCCCCAAGCCCCAGCTGGCCCCAAGGGCGAGGCAAATGCCGAGCAGCAAGAACCCCTACGGGAGCGGTTCCCGAACGCCCCAGAGAAGATAACCTGACACGCAAGGGCAGTACTCACAGGGCGCCTAGGGAAGGGAACCCCTAGACTCATGCAGCCCCGGCACTGATGAAATACTCCTGGCCACCGCAAACCACAAAAACAGCAGAGAACGCCACACGAGGCAAACACCGCCAAGGAATTTGAGGCCAGAGAAGCGTGTATCCCGGTTGACACTAGCTTACGAACTGACGGCAGCCGGCGCGGTGAGGTCCGGGGCCCCCCCCTCCCCCTCCCGGGGAGGGGAGGGCTGCGCGGACAACCGGCGCGGCAGTAAAGTGATTGTTTGATTGTTTTCCTTGTGATTGTAGGGAGTTTTTCTACCTCTCTGTTCGGTTTGTTGTAGTTTTCTACCATGTGGGGTTTGTTTTGTTACGCCTACCTTTCTGGGTGCCTAACCCCGGTCGATGGCAGATAAGGAAAACCCCCAAACCATATGGGGTTTCCAGGGCCATTGCTCCCTGAAACCTCTCTGAAGGGGCCAGGTTCTGGCGCTGGTCCCTGGTAGGTCTGAACTCCATAGCTAGTGTCCCGGTCTAACATAACATACATTAGCCCGATAAGCTCCAGGGAGCCGTAGGGGCTCCCCACAGAAAAGCTTCCTTACCCAGGACAAGACAGAAAGCCCAAGATCCCAGACGTACCCCAGGGTGAAGACAACCTCAAGTGACAATGTCCTCTAATGAGGAGTGAATCCTGAACACCCCAGGGAAGATAACCCTGAATGCAGGGGTAGTACTTATGGAGCACCTAGGGAAGATCACCCTAGGTGTATGCTGCTCTGCATACAAGAAGACACCTGGTCACCACACCACACACACTGCTGGTACAGCCACACAGGGCAAAACCCAGAACAGGAACTTGAGGCCAGAGGTAACTGTGTAATAATAACCTTTGTAATAATTCGCCTTGTAATATCTCGACCGCGCACCCAGCTACTACCACTGAAATAACCGCGCAATCTCCACTCTTTCTATGGTCATAACGGATGCTCTACCGATCATGTAAGATGTTAACACTCGGGCCGTCATACGGAGACGTAAACCAGTAAACAGAGGAGAGAGAGAGAGAGAGAGAGAGAGAGAGAGAGAGAGAGAGAGAGAGAGAGAGAGAGAGAGAGAGAGAGAGAGACAGAGAGTGAGGAAGAGTGAGGCAGAGCGAGAACGAGAGCAAGGGAGGGAGAACGAGAGCCAGTGAGGGCGAGGGAGAGTGAGACAGAAAGATAAGAGATATTCGTAGTCACAGCCTATCGTATGAGTTACCGAGTGACGCTGCCACCACCCTGAATTACCGGACAGGGGACCGGAGTGAGATTCGTAGGTCTTGCAGATGGAATAACCTACCAGGACAGGTGTAGGGGACAATTGAAATGGTACAAGGATCCTGGCCTGACACTCGAATAATCCTGACCACTTGGGAACTATAGAGTACACAAGAATAAGGCGGGACACACCCAATACTAAACCCTCAACACGGGACGGACGGGGGGAGGAGTACTGGATAATTACGGATACTAGGTCACTAGGTCAAAGGGACGGTAGGCCCAATATCACTTAGACAAGGAACCATTAATACACATTTAATAACACTTGATAATATATAACTTTATTTAAAATAATTAAATCTGCACTTCCCTAACTAATTCCTACCAGAGGCCAAGAGTACTGAATGAGGTGCTTTAGTTCAAGAGAGCCGTACTTACTCGTATGTTGTTCCACAGTTCTCCTGGAGATGATGTTCCCTCCCTGAGTCCACACACACCCGCCCTCCTGGGCTGTACCCACTCTACTGTTCCTCTTCTCTGATCTCTTGCTCCTCAGCTGAACATGAGGGTTTGCATTTAATGTGGAGGAGTTAATCCCTGTAGATTATCATGACGGCACCAACTTGGACCTCCTAGTGACTTGGTAACCGCTGACCTGTCCTCCTGCTTCTGGTACCAAGGTGTAACTTTTACATTGTCTGCCGCCGCCTGACTGGCGCCTGTGGTTTGTTCATGCTGTTATGATGTTCATGTTGTACTATGTACTGCTCTCTTGTTACAACTGATTTGACCGCCAGCTCTAGGACTAACGGGGGTAGCACTAACAAACGGAAGTGCTAGTTGCATGAAGTGTTGCTCGTTTGGTTTCTCTCTATGGGAGTTATTTTGATCTTTCAGGATGTAGAATGGACAGATTAACCAGTGGTCTGTTTTGACATGCCTACCTTGGGGTCCTTCCCACGTCGATGGCAATTATGCCATGCAGTATTTTAAATGAAAGGTACTCATAAGCCATTGCTCCTGCACCTCTCTGAGGGGGCCAGGTTCTGGGTCGTGGATCCCGGCAGACAAAAGGACTACTGTGACTGATGAGCCCAAACTAATACAGCACATATCAGTTTGGTTAGCTTCAGTGAGCTGATCGGGCTCAGAAAATAGCCGCAGAAAATAGCTTTGAGAAATTATTTAATATGATTAGTAATATGTATTGCTATAATTATATTGTGTAACTATATAGAAATGCAAGGGACAAAATAGCATATATTAGAACAGAACTTATATTACCTGTAAGACAGCGAAGAACAGCTTTGGAATTTCTGTTGGTATTCGATGGCGATAACAGTTTATACACAAATGCATCATAATTATGCAATATCTGCTGGGTGATGTGTAAACCAATCTTGCTGAATTCGCTCAGTTCTCCAGCAATACTGAAAATACATTTATGGCAATGATGTTTAGGAATACCAAACATAATTTAGGTAGTAAAGGATCCTGGTAGTACAATCGGGTTCATTCTCAATGCTCAATTGAGAATTCCAGGTTCGAATCCTGGGCAGGACAGAAATAGTTGGGCACATTCCCTTTCACCTAGTAGTAAGTAGGTACTCATGAGTTAGTCAGCTTGTTGTGGGGTTGCATCCTGTGCGGGGTCAGTAATTCGACCTTGGGGGAGGACCTTGATTTAAGCCTATCGTACAGTATATGAATACACTCACCCGACACGATGAATTACTATTATTATAATTTAAATTAAATTTATCATTTAATTTTAAAGATTGTGCAAGTAAATATAGCTATTAACTCTTGTACACGAGTAGAAAAATAGCTATGTATTTTTATTACTGTGATGCTCTCCAAAGGGGGTTTACGAGATCCACCGAATTCTCATTGCACTAGCATGCTTCAATTAACTACCACTCCACTTTCGTTTGAATAAATGTACCTGATGCTATCAAACGACATCATTTGTCTCTGTGCAATTCTGCATGTATTTGTGTCCTGTTAACATTTTGTAACTCCTTTAGTCATTCTTAAGATAATTATTATTGCTTTCATCCATTTTTTATATATTTGAATTGAAACTGTACATATATACATATGTATCAATATGTATTTGAATATACTGTACCTGTACATATTAGTTTGTAAATAAATGTGCATGCCACAAGGCCATCTCTTTATACGTGAGTGTGTGTGCACGTGTCTTCAACCACAATCATCCTGGAAACATTCTTGTATTAACATGTTAAACAAGCTACGAGGATGAGGGAAGGGACGTTCCCTCCATGCTAGATTTGATACTTACCAGGAAGGAGGAAGAGATATTTGACATTCAGTACCTTCCTCCCTCAGGTAAAAGTGACCATGTTGTAACACGGGACGGTTCTCTCTTCCTTCTACCCTCTTTTTCTCCCTTAGTACCCGTATTCTTTACTTTAGTTCCTTTAGTTCTTAACCAAGGGACCCCAAGACTTTTACTCGAGCAGACTCCACGCCACGTGGTCTCAAGACGATTTACCGACTTGAGATTCTACAACCCGTATGACGTGAAAATAGACTTCTAGCAAAGTTCTAGGATCTCCTTTCCGCCGCCACCACCAGACCAGTAACCAAATGAGCAATGATCGAGGTCTGGATCGACCACGCTAAACAATCAACCTTGGGGCTTGATTCCCCACTAGTACAAATAAACCCTGGATCTTACATGTGTAGTTAATTAAAATAAACAGGAGTAATAATCCTGATTCGGTGTTAGAATCGGCGCCCAATTCAACTCGGCCACGGGGGAACCACGTGACAAGGACAATTCACATAAATATAACAAACACATGGAAATAATGAAAATGCAAAATTACTAACTAATTAATTTATTCAAACCTAAAACAGAGTCTAAGAAATTATAATCCTGACTTGAACACTCCCTGACTGAATATTTAACGGCAATGAGTGGGCTATTCCTACAATTACTCACAAAGCAACTCTACCTTCTATGTTGACCCGCTTGGGTAGAGTGCTGGTCTTATGGGAGGTGAGATGGTGACCTCCCCCAGTTGATCCGGATCCCACACTAATCGTCCTCTCTGCTCCTCTACCCAGAGGCCTAGATCTGTATTCTTCCGCTAGTATCTAAGTTACTTTGCCAGGCTTAAGTTATAACAATTAACCTCTGTCGTACTGAATTATCCAGATTGATTGATTTATTGTACTGAAGTTAAATTACACAAACATCTTAAGGAAGAGCTATTCCCAATTACAAAATAGCTATTTGACCTTTGAGAAATAGAGGACATGTCAACTCTGGTGACCTGTGAACTCTTAGGTCACTCCGCCTCACAGCCTAGTTCTTGCTTGTGACGTCACTGATGGTGACTTAAACTCCTTCTAATAATGAGAATACTCTTGATATTATGAACAGTAGTACTATACAATGCAATTTGACTGCAAAATGAATGAAGGCTAATTCCTCTAAATAGTGAATACAACAGAATGATTCATTATATGAACAAAGGCGTCCGGTTATCCTCACCACAATTCCCCCAGGGAGGATGCTCCCATGTGCTTGGGGTCAGGTCTCTACCCGAGCCTTCTAGAACCTTCTTACAACAACCTAGATTGTTACAATGTCTTTTTGGGAATAAAGTATGCAATGCCTTATAATCTGGAAGAAAATAAGGAGATTGAAGCAGTTCAAAAACCTGACTTCAGGAGAGGACATTATGGCCACCTTAGAAATTTTTTTAATGAGTATAATTGGACAGACTTGATGCTAGACAAGGACGTGAATGAGATGTATGTCAAGTTTTGTGAAATATATGATAAAGGCACAAAAAAATTTATACCAAAACAGAGATGCAGAACTAGGAAACAGGATTGGTTCAATAGAAAATGTGAAAGGGCCAGAGACCAAAACACAAAAATGGAATCAATACAGGAAGAGGCCAAACCCCTAAACATACCAGCGATACAAAGATGTGAGAAACAACGACATGGCAGCGAGGAGAGAGACAGAAAGAAATTTTGAAAAAGGGATTGCAGACAAATGTAAAACAGAACCAGGTCTATTCTATAAATTCATAAACAACAAATTGCAGGTAAAGGATAATATTCAGAGGTTGAAATTGGGAAATCGATTCACGGAAAATGAAAAGGAAATGTGTGAAACACTAAACGAAAAGTTCCAAAGTGTGTTTGTACAAAATGAAATCTTTAGGGAACCAGACACAATAAGAATTCCAGGGAACAACATAGAGCACATAGAGGTGTCCAGAGATGAAGTGGAAAAAATGCTCAGGGAGCTAAGTAATAACAAAGCAGTTGGTCCAGATGGAGTTTCACCATGGGTTCTGAGAGAATGTACACCTGAGCTCAGCATTCCACTTCAACTGATTTTTCAGGCATCCCTGTATACAGGAGTTGTAGCTGATGTGTGGAAAAAGGCTAACATAGTTCAAATCTACAAAAGTGGAAACAGGGAAGACCCCCTTAATTATAGACCTGTATCATTGACATGTAATAGTCAAAATATTGGAAAAATAATTAAAACTAAATGAGTAGAACACCTGGAGAGAAATGATATATATCAGACAGACAGTATGGTTTTCAATCTGGAAGATCCTGTGTAATGAACTTGCTCAGTTTTTATGATCGTAGCCACAGAGATTTTACAGGAAAGAGATGGTTTGGTTGATTGATCTATCTGGACCTAAAAAAACCAGCGTTGAATGTAATGAAACGCCATTTTCGTGGGTGAGCCCTACGAGGCTCCCTGGAGCTTATAGGGCTAATGTATGTTATATTTAGACCGGGCATGTAGCTAAGGGTTCTAGACATACCAGGGCCAGCGCCAGAACCTGGCCCTTCGAGGAGAGGTTTCAGTGGAGCAATGGCCTGGAAAACCCTTTCGTTGATGGTGGTTTTCCTTATCTGCCATCACCGGTGAAGTTAGGCACCCAGAAAGTTAGGCATAACAAAACAAACCCCACATGGTAAAGAAACTAAAACAAAAAATGAACAGAGGAGGTAGAAACTCTACAATCACAAGGAAGGAACAAGCAAACATCACACTTTTACTGCGCACGCCGATCGTCTCGGCAGCCCTCCCCGCCCGCAAGAGGAGGGAGGAGCACCAGGACCTACCGCGCCGGCTGCCAAGCTTCAGTTCGGAAGCTAAGCATCAACGATGCGAAAAAAAAAATGCCGACCGGTGGGAGGGAGGGTT
>WNGS01164858.1:62478264-62517718 GCA_020271785.1 Procambarus virginalis
GTGGTAATATTGGTAAGGCAATGTGTAATTTACCATTAGAGCGGTGAGGCAGGTATTGGTCCAAGATCTGTTAATATGTAGCAGCTGACTAACTCCCAGGTACCTATTTACTACTAGGTGAACAGAAGCATCAGGATGTTACATCCGGGGCATGCCAGAGCCTCAATGTTCTCACGCTCCAGCCCCATTCTCTTCATTTGCCACAACGTACAAAATACATAGTGCTAACCTAATAAATAAACGCAAACCCAAGCCACCCACCTAACCTCTCCATCCAATGGATAGAAAATGTGGATATTTGTGAGCCGCTGCTTTTCATAGGGAGGGGAGCCGGTCGGCCGAGCGGACAGCACGCTGGACTTGTGATCCTATGGTCCTGGGTTCGATCGCAGGCGCCGGCGAGAAACAATGGGCAGAGTTTCTTTCACCCTATGCCCCTGTTACCTAGCAGTAAAATAGGTACCTGGGTGTTAGTCAGCTGTCACGGGCTGCTTCCTGGGGGTGGAGGCCTGGTCGAGGACCGGGCCGCGGGGACACTAAAGCCCCGAAATCATCTCAAGATAACCTCAAGAATGTTTCTTGATCACAGTACTTACAGTGAAGAACTGCTTCCTCACAATCCCTGTGGTACATGTACGTCTCTGACTTTATGTATGATCCCTCGGTTTGTTGTGACTTGCTATCCTTACAATTTTGTACTTGAGGAACATGTCTCCTCATGTTCTCGTTTTAAGGTGAATTTAAGATATGAGCACCTGATCGTTATAATTTTGGGGGTAGACTTATGAACATCTGGACTTTCTCGATTTTGCATTTTATGATTTGATGGGAGTACTCATTCCGGCGCTACCTACTCGAGTACATGTCTCACGTAGGTCGTAAATGTAAAGACTCCGGAAGACTGTTGTAATATTCACCAACTTAGCGTATGTCGGCGTAGCTGTATAACATATATGTTATAAGTTTGGTGTCCCAGCTGCTCGTAGGAGCCTTCACTCACATAAATAAATGGTTCCTTTGTCATTCTCATTACATTGCATTTACAGGAGTTATACTCTAGTAACCACTTGCCAGTTCAGCTTCGTTCAGGTCTTCTCGTAGTACCTGCAGTTATCGCTCGACCTGAGACGTCTCACTGTGTGTGTGTGTGTGTGTGTGTGTGTGTGTGTGTGTGTGTGTGTGTGTGTGTGTGTGTGTGCATGTGTGGGGACGCACGCGCGTGCCCGCTGTAAATTCTCCATGTTATCCCGACATTAAAGCCACCATTACCATGCCCATCCATTAATTAACTTATGATATAATTGGATGTTTTCGGCGGACGCGTATGGCCACGCTGCCAGAGGGGGGGGGTCACCATCATCATCACCTTCACCACCAGGGAGGGAGGTTATCTTGAGGTTATCTTGAGGTTATCTTCAGATGATTTCGGGGCTTTAGTGTCCCCCGCGGCCCGGTCCTCGACCAGGCCTCCACCCCCAGGAAGCAGCCCGTGACAGCTGACTAACACCCAGGTACCTGTTTTACTGCTAGGTAACAGGGGCATAGGGTGAAAGAAACTCTGCCCATTGTTTCTCGCCGGCGCCTGGGATCGAACCCGGGACCACAGGATCACAAGTCCAGCGTGCTGTCCGCTCGGCCGACCGGCTCCCCAAGGCGTCACCATCGTCACTTTCGCCGGATGGTGCCCCTCAGACACGCCGCTAACAAGGGCCAACAATTAAAGCCCCGTATGATCGTTAAGAGCGGCACTGTGACGCTCATCCTACAGTGGTGCCAGTACTGTGTCCTCACGGTTGTATGATGCTCTTTACTGGGGCCAGGATAACTTCAACAGCTTATTGGACCTCTTACGAAACCTTTACATCCATTTCCTGTCTGTTTACATATATTAAACTGTTTACTAACTCTGAACCGCTACAAGATTTTTTAAGGCAATAATGGTCTTGGATTATGACTTGTATTAGCTCGTAAATTGTTTAATATATGGGCGCTCATTACGGCGCTCTAATTGGCGCTCCGTCCTTGATGGCAGGGCGTGATTAGTGGTGTGTTTGGGGGGGGGGGGACCAGGCCCCAGGATGTGGCCATCAGTTAGTGGTATACTCTCCAACCCAATCACTGGGTTTGGACGGCAGAGCGACGGTCTCGCTTCATGCTGGTCAGCGTTCAATCCCCGACCGTCTACAAGTTATTGGGTACCATTCCTTTCCGCCGTCCCATCCCAAATCCTTATCCCGCACCTCTTCCCAGTGTTATATAGTTGTAATGGCTGGGCGCTTTCCCCTGAAAATTACCTTCCCTAAAATGACACCGTCAAGTAGAAGCCGTGGCACTGTGCCAGTATAAGATGAGACAGGGTAGAGCCGTGGCACCTGGAGCTGCCTTCATCTCCGGAATGTGACATTCCTCCGGAGCTCAGGAGCGCCGACAGCCATTCCTTCACCTCGGAGGTTGATACTCTACAACTTTTGTAATGTCTCCAGGTTAGAGCTCAGTAAACTCGGTAAACTCGGCCTGTCTCTGCCAACATTAACCCTCAATTTTTACAGAACTTTGAACAACATCAGTTCTATATGTTCAAAAGTTCCCCGCCTGCTTTGTGTCATCAGAAATATCTTACAAACTGTTTCACATTTTCGTAATGTTGAGTCAGGCTGATGATGAGCTGTGGACGCCCTCAAATATTTTGACCACGAAGATTATGATGAAAATCTGTCTGTCTGTCTCTCTGTGTCTCAGTCTCTGTCTGTCTCTCTCTCTCTGTCTCTGTCTGTCTCTCTCTGTCTCTGTCTGTCCTTCTCTCTCTCTCTCTCTCCTCTCTCTCTCTCTCATCTCTCTCTCTCTCTCTCTCTCTCTCTCTCTCTCTCTCCTCTCTCCTCTCTCTCTCTCTCTCCTCTCTCTCTCTCTCTCCTAAACAATCCAGTTCTTCCCTCTCCAACGATGAATGCCAACCAGTCCTCAAACGACTCCAGTAACTGAGTTTCCTTTCTAAAATAATAATAAAAATTCTCCCTTGACGACCTGAAAAAAGTTTTCTTTCTTTATGTGAATCAAACAAATTTACGTATTTTCCCATCGCACCGACGGCACTCCCACCCCCCCCCCCCCTCCCTCTTCTCTTCCTTCTCCTCCGAGACAACTCAAGCGGGTTTTACTTCCCCAGACGAGCCAAATAAGATGTTTCCTCGCCTCTTGAGGACTGAAACTAATTTGTCTTCACACGAGAGAGTTTTGTGGTCCGCCCGGGTGTCGCCGCGATGGACTTCTCTTGTTTCGCTCGAGATTTAAAAGTCAGATGTGGGGGGATTTTGTGGGCAGAGATAACAGGCTTGAGCCGACGGGCTGTCACTCAGACTGCTGGGGAAAGCCTTTTTTTTTTTTTTTTTTTACAGCTGGCGCTCGCGCTGTCTGACGCTCAATGCTGTTTTGGCTGCTGCGCAATTGTTAAGTTACTTTGCCAGGCTTAAGTTATAACAATTAACCTCTGTCGTACTGAATTATCCAGATTGATTGATTTATTGTACTGAAGTTAAATTACACAAACATCTTAAGGAAGAGCTATTCCCAATTACAAAATAGCTATTTGACCTTTGAGAAATAGAGGACATGTCAACTCTGGTGACCTGTGAACTCTTAGGTCACTCCGCCTCACAGCCTAGTTCTTGCTTGTGACGTCACTGATGGTGACTTAAACTCCTTCTAATAATGAGAATACTCTTGATATTATGAACAGTAGTACTATACAATGCAATTTGACTGCAAAATGAATGAAGGCTAATTCCTCTAAATAGTGAATACAACAGAATGATTCATTATATGAACAAAGGCGTCCGGTTATCCTCACCACAATTCCCCCAGGGAGGATGCTCCCATGTGCTTGGGGTCAGGTCTCTACCCGAGCCTTCTAGAACCTTCTTACAACAACCTAGATTGTTACAATGTCTTTTTGGGAATAAAGTATGCAATGCCTTATAATCTGGAAGAAAATAAGGAGATTGAAGCAGTTGAAAAACTGACTTCAGGAGAGGACATTATGGCCACCTTAGAAATTTTTTTAATGAGTATAATTGGACAGACTTGATGCTAGACAAGGACGTGAATGAGATGTATGTCAAGTTTTGTGAAATATATGATAAAGGCACAAAAAAATTTATACCAAAACAGAGATGCAGAACTAGGAAACAGGATTGGTTCAATAGAAAATGTGAAAGGGCCAGAGACCAAAACACAAAAATGGAATCAATACAGGAAGAGGCCAAACCCCTAAACATACCAGCGATACAAAGATGTGAGAAACAACGACATGGCAGCGAGGAGAGAGACAGAAAGAAATTTTGAAAAAGGGATTGCAGACAAATGTAAAACAGAACCAGGTCTATTCTATAAATTCATAAACAACAAATTGCAGGTAAAGGATAATATTCAGAGGTTGAAATTGGGAAATCGATTCACGGAAAATGAAAAGGAAATGTGTGAAACACTAAACGAAAAGTTCCAAAGTGTGTTTGTACAAAATGAAATCTTTAGGGAACCAGACACAATAAGAATTCCAGGGAACAACATAGAGCACATAGAGGTGTCCAGAGATGAAGTGGAAAAAATGCTCAGGGAGCTAAGTAATAACAAAGCAGTTGGTCCAGATGGAGTTTCACCATGGGTTCTGAGAGAATGTACACCTGAGCTCAGCATTCCACTTCAACTGATTTTTCAGGCATCCCTGTATACAGGAGTTGTAGCTGATGTGTGGAAAAAGGCTAACATAGTTCAAATCTACAAAAGTGGAAACAGGGAAGACCCCCTTAATTATAGACCTGTATCATTGACAAGTGTAATAGTCAAAATATTGGAAAAATAATTAAAACTAAATGAGTAGAACACCTGGAGGAAAACGATATAATATCAGACAGACAGTATGGTTTTCAATCTGGAAGATCCTGTGTAATGAACTTGCTCAGTTTTTATGATCGAGCCACAGAGATTTTACAGGAAAGAGATGGTTTGGTTGATTGATCTATCTGGACCTAAAAAACCAGCGTTGAATGTAATGAAACGCCATTTTCTGGGTGAGCCCCGGAGGCTCCCTGGAGCTTATCGGGCTAATGTATGTTATATTAGACCGGGACATTAGCTAAGGAGTTCAGACCTACCAGGGACCAGCGCCAGAACCTGGCCCCTTCAGAGAGGTTTCAGGGAGCAATGGCCCTGGAAAACCCCTTTGTGGTTGAGATTTTCCTTATCTGCCATCGACCGGGGTTAGGCACCCAGAAAGGTAGGCATAACAAAACAAACCCCACATGGCAAAAAACTAAAACAAAAAACTGAACAGAGAGGTAGAAACTCCCTACAATCACAAGGAAACAAGCAAACATCACACTTTACTGCCACGCCGATCGTACGTGCAGCCCTCCCCGCCCCAAGAATGGAAGAGGGGAGCCCAGGACCTACCGCGCCGGCTGCCAAGCTTCAGTTCGGAAGCTAAGCTTCAACCGACGCGAAAAAAAAAATGCCGACCGGTGGGAGGGAGGGTTGCCAAGGAGCCTCCGGGGCTCACCAGAAAATGGCGTTTCGTTACATTCAACTCTGGTTTTCTGTGGGGAGCCCCTACGGCTCCCTGGAGCTTCATACCCAAAGAGAAGGAAAACAAAGGGCTAACCCAAGAGGCGGCCGTCACAAACTCTGCAATGCGAAGCCGAGACAACAGGTTGCAACCTGCGACCCAAGGCAACAAGAACGCACAGGAGCAGATGCGCATAAAGAATGGGCGGCCAAGAACCTGTGCGACCCTCAAAACCCTGCGCCTGAAATGAGCCCTAGACGTCACCAACACAGCAGCAAAAGCTGCAAATGTCTGAACAGCACGAGTGCAAAGACAGACCGCAGGCTGGAAGACTGAACAACTCTGCGGACGACCTGGGAGACCCTAGCCCTGAAAACAGGAAACGAGGGGAACCGGATCAACCACAGCGCATCCCCAGACATGGTACGCAGGTAGCGGCAAAAAGCACAACCGGACAACACAGGACGCACCCCCGGCCAAATCAATCAAGCATCAAGAACCCAAAAACCCCTCCTGAAAGCAGCCGTCTCGAACATCGCCAGGACGGAGAAAGGCTGCACACGTATACAAATCTATCACCAGTACCAAAGAGCAGAAACCTGAACCGAAGGGGCTACCACAAACTGAGAAAATAAGAAGGCACCCTGATCAAGGACCAGGACGGCTCTTGGAAACAACTTGGAAACTAGTATCAACCAAGTTTGGAGCAACCTCCGGCCGGAGCATGGTAAGTAACAGGGAGCAATTAAGAGAGCTAAACTCTCCCTCTCTTTTAGGTACCTCCACCCCAGCAAACCAGTCCAGTGCCCAAACTACAACCTAGTTGGCCTTAAACCGGTAATCCAGCAAATGAAGGTCGACCTCAAGCGTGGTGCGGAACGACGACGCAACTGCAATCTCACAAGGGAGGAGAGGGACGCCCTATCAACGTTGAAAGGACGCACGGATATTGTGATAAAGCCGGCGGACAAGGGAGGTACTGTCGTCGCCTGGAGAAAGGACAACTACAGGAACGAGATGAAGAGGCACCTAGCAGACACTGCAGCCTACAAACAGATACACAACCAGGACGATGCGCCTAGCAACGCCCAAACGAGGAGTAAAAGGATAGTCCTCAAGCTGTTCAAAAACAAGACTGGGGACGGGAAAGGAGGACTCATGCAGGCAGGGGCGAGAGATTTCTTCCTAACCTTTGAATCCATCATTCCCCACCTCTACCTTTTACCAAAGAACCATAAAGCATTAGAAGTAACAACAGGAACGTGGCAAGGGAGACCGGTTCTAAGCGGCTGCCGGGCCCCAACAAGGCCGGTAGACTGGATCTGCACAGCTCTCCTGAACCCCTTACTACGCCTACTACCGGAAAGAATCAAAGATACGACGGATTTCCTCAAGAAAATTGCAGAAATTAAAGGCCCCGTCCCGAGAGGGGCCCGCCTTTTTTCCATGGATGTGGTATCGCTCTACCCGAGCATACCACAGAGAGAAGCTGCAAAGGTAGTAGCATCTTTTTTTACAGATAACAGAACAAAAATCAGACAGGAACTTCAAGACGCAGGCGTATGGAGGACCCCCTCGAAAGAAACTCTTGAGGAGGCTATCCTCCATGTGATGAGAGACACCCTTTTGCAATTTGAAGGACGAGCATACCAGCAAACCAAGGGTACAGCGATAGGAGCATCCAGTAGTGTGGCAATCGCTGAAATATTTTTGCATGTAGTGTTCGAGAGGAAACGATCCCACAGGAAAGACGGACCGGAGGTATATTTCCGTTACATAGACGACATCTTCGGAATAATGGAGGACGGTTTCCCGCGCCTAGAAGGTTTCTTTTCATGGTCAAATACAGTTCATGAGAACCTTAAGTTTACCCTCGAACACAGTGACTCCACGATTAATTTCCTAGATACAACAGTATATATAGACCAGCTAACCAGGAATCTGCATACGAAGGCATACTATAAACCGACTAACTTTCATACGTATCTGAAATTTGACTCGAGCCACCCACTAGCCCTGAAGAAGTCGCTACCCTACTCACTTGGACTCAGACTTAAGAGAATTAACAGCAAAGAAGAGACGCTATATCCCCAGCTTGATGACCTATGGGATATGTTCAGGAACAGAGACTACCCAGAGACAATAATACATGCAGCCCAGGAGAAACTCAGAGAAAAAACAAGGGCAGAGCTACTCAGACCTAGAACACAAGAAGTGGAAGACAAGAGATGGATTCTTCCAACCCTTTTCTTCCCAGGCCTTGCAGCACAGCTTAAGAGAAAACTCCAGGAAGTATGGACATGGATGAGGGAAACGTACAGCGAACATCCATCCTGGGTAAAATTCCCACAAAACCCTCCCATGATCGCCTGGAGGCGAGGTAAGTCTATAAAGGACCACCTTGTTAGAGCAGCGGTGCAGGTAGATCATCTCAACCGAACTGGGGGAGAGGACCAGGTCTAGGTTACAGTTCAAAAGAAATGAAACTTACAGACCCTAACCTAACCTGACACAGGCTTGGAGTGCGACCTGCGTGGAAGCGGAGTATGCAGAGTGGTTAGGCGGGGCCTACAAGTACAAGCAAATGGGCTTGGAATTGGATGTTGATGATGTGGAGGAGTTGGTGGAAGAACACAACGAAGAACTGACCACCAAAGAACTCCAAGCCCTTCAAAAGGAACAGCAAGAAGACACAGCTGAGGATGTTTCTCCTGTGGAGGAGGATGAGGCAATTCAGAATGTCCCTTCTGCAGAAATTAAGACGTGGTGTCAGATGTGGGAAGAGATGCAAACTTTTACTGAAAAGACTCGCCCAGAGAAAGCTGTAGTAGGCCGTTGCCTTAATCTTTTCAATGACAATGTGATGCCTTACTACAGAGACAGCTTGCGAAGAAGGGAAAAACAAGCTCCCATGGACAGATTTGTTGTGAGAAAATCGAGCAGTGAGCCACAACCAGGACCTAATGGTATGCAGGCAAAATGTGCCAGGGAGTGCATCCCAGAAAGGTCCTCACTGCCTGATGTTATAATGGAAGGGGACTCCCCTTCCAAACAGTAACACCTCTCCTCCTCCCCCCTCCTCACCATCTTCCATACGCCTACAGCATTCATCAGCATGGGGTATCTTGAGGTTATCTTAAGAGATGATTTCGGGGATTTTTTTAGTGTCCCCGCGGCCCGGTCCTCGACCAGGCCTCCACCCCCAGGAAGCAGCCCGTGACAGCTGACTAACACCCAGGTACCTATTTACTGCTAGGTAACAGGGGCATAGGGTGAAAGAAATTCTGCTCATTGTTTCTCGCTTACTGCCCGGGCCGGCGGTAAGTAATAACTTAAACATAGTTTTGTAGGTTTATTCAGATGAATTAGGCACAGTATAAAATTTAGTTTGAAGTGAGGTTTTTGGGTAGTCAGGAACGGATTAATTAATTTCCCATTATTTCTTATGGGAAAATTAGCTTCGGATTATGAGTTTTCGGAATACGAGCTGTCTCCAGGAATGGATTAAACTCTTAAACCGAGGTACCACTGTATCTACATTTGTGTTCACCATAGAGAACCACTGAGCTGGTATGGTGAATGCAGACAATAACAGGTGGCCACAAAGTCAGTAAACGATGCTATCTCCTTCCATCCCTCAGCATTACTCCTCCTACAGTGCTAATTATCACAAGAATCCTGCTATTATCACAATCCTGGTCATTTTTATCACAGTCAGGGGTCATCTGTAATACTGTCATTGCTAAATAATAGCAGTTACATATTTATTTTGACATTTTAAGGCGATGCTATGGTCACAAGCTGAACAGCAATGCTGTTAGCTCATGTCGCGTGCGCCAGCCTTGGTTGCTCCAACAGTACTGTGGCTTTCACACCAGAGAATATTGCCCACGATTTTCTTTAAACATGGCATCTGTTTACAAGAGCCTTGAGGAAGCTAATGTGAACCCCGTGTAGCAGCGGGCCATTTGAATCGTGCCTGGCACCCTATGGCGTGTATATACGCCATGCGCACAGTGGGACATGTTACTCATGGCGTATATATATACGCCATGTGCAGTTTAAAGGTTAAGGGTTAAGGTGCTCGAAGTCGCCCCCCAGGAAAACCTGGACCACCGTCAACGCCTCGTGCCACTCAAGTGTGCAGGTGCAGCAGAAAGCACTCCAAGCATCCAATGACAGCAACGGGCAGTCCGCAAACCAGGACGACTCTGGAACCTCATATCGGATCCAATATGGAGACGAAGATATAAACCTGAAGGAAGATGGATCCATTATAGAAGCACAGTTCAGGTCGCGTAGGAGGTAGGTCACAATGGCCGCCCACGCCTCAGTAGGCGAGACGCGGGAGGCCGAAAACCTCTGAAAGGATGGAATCGAAAGACCTGCAGGGACACGGAACCGAACCCGGGGAAAAGCTGAACCTAAATCCAACTCGTACGGAGAAGGGGGAAAGGAAAACCCAACTCCTTGTAACAGAAAGCCCTGCCCGGAGGGTTTGAAAACCCAGGCGGGGTCCAACGGGGCCCAAGGCCCCGTTGAACCCCCCATGTCAGGCCTCCGTTGCGAGCCCTCCTCCAAAGCCCTAATCTCACAAGAAAAAACTGGGACAGCCGGAAAGAGGGAAGAGAAGAAGCCCACTGGTCAGACCCCAATGCTACGGCTGGAGGAAGTGGCTCGAATGCCTCCATCACTTGCCCGGAAGGGGCAACCCCCGAAACTGCCCGAGTCTCAGAAACCTCTAGACCTGCCCCGACTCCAGAGCCCTCAGACTCTTCGGAGCCCGAAGCAAGGGGGGGAGGGGCAGAATGAAATACAGCAGGGAAAGAATGAGCGGGTGCAGACTGAACAACAACACCCAACACCCCTCAAGTTTGGGTCCCAATAAGCAAAGCAGGGCAGCCTCGGGGCATCCAGGGAAGCAACCAACCGAGAGCATTGCAGCAACTGAAACCTAGCATGCAACGTTTGAGCCGCCTGCACCCGAATAAAGTCATCATCAGATTGGGTGAATTGAGTCACAAACAAGCAACAGTGTTCGTAGGACTCAGGGTCGAAGGTGTCACCGACCCAAAAGGCAGAATGACTGAGGCAAAAAAAATGAGCGTCGCCCTGAGACAAGGGACAGAGCAACCCCTCAAACTTACACAAATCGAGTGAAGACCCCAGGAGTGGCATCCATTAGACTCGTGTGCCTCCGCGGGGATTCCCAGGGCCCTTAGACTTGTATCACCAAGGTTAAGTCCAAGTGGGGTACTGCTAACTGGTGCCCAAGTCTACCAAACAAACTGCTAAAGCTAAACCTCCGGGACTTTTCCTCTCACAGGGGCGAAGCAGGAGATACCACCAAACACAGGAGGTCAACACCCTAACTAAACAGGGGCAAGGGACACAAGGCAGACCCCCCTACCAGGCCAAAACAAAAAGGGAAAGGAAAACCCAGCAAGAGGATAACATACCCAGGAGGAACAGAGTCACCTGCTGTAATAGGTAAAAACTAGCAGCACTGTACCCCGCGCCCCACCAGTGCAATAAACTACCACTTACCCCAAGGTAAACAAGGGAGGAAAACCCCCCAACTCTCAGGGAGGTCAATCACCAAGCAGCAAAAGACCACAGAGAGAGACCACAAAAGACCACCCTAAGGTGACTTGGGGAAGAGAACCCAAAGCCCCAAGGGCGATACTAATAGGGCACTCAGGGAAGAGAACCATAAGCACATGCAGCCCGAGTACCTGTGAATATTACTTCCAGCTCGCACGCCACCGTAAGAGCAGTACTGAACACCAAACACAGCACAGCAAGAGGAATCGGAGCTGGAGCCACCCGACTGTGCCTAATCACATCAGCCTAAGAACTAGTGGTTGGATCACTGGCGCGGTGGGCTCTGGGGGCTCCCCTTTCCACCTCCCGGGAAGAGAGGCGCTGCGTAGACAAGCAGCACAGTGCAGCTCGTGTGACATCGTGCTTGATTGCTCGTTTTTATTTGGGGAATTCTGTCCACTCGTTTGGCTATTTTCATTGGTATTAACCAGAATAGGGGTTTGTTTTGGGGTGCTTATCTTTCTAGGAGCCTGTCCCTGTCAATGGCAGATATAGAATGCTCCAAATCACGTGACCAGACCTATAGACCATTGCTCCTCGTGCCTCTCTGAGGGGGCCAGGTTCTGGCCGTGGTCCCCAGCAGGCCTAAAACTCCATCCACACTGACTGATGCCAAAAGTTAGGGATATACTCTACATATCTTGAGGTTATAAAGATATACTCTATATATCTTGAGGTTATCTTGAGATGATTTTGGGGCTTATTTTAGTGTCCCCTCGGCCCGGTCCTCGACCAGGCCTCCACCCCCAGGAAGCAGCCCGTGACAGCTGACTAACACCCAGGTACCTATTTACTGCTAGGTAACAGGGGGCATAGGGTGAAAGAAACTCTGTCCATTGTTTCTCGCCGGCGCCTGGGAACGAACCCAGGACCACAGGATCACAAATCCAGTGTGCTGTCCGCTCGGCCGACCGGCTCCCCAGCCAGGATAGCTCCAGGGAGCTGAAAGGGCTCCCCCCAGAAAACACAAAAAAAGAAAAAGATATGGCATATGTTCCTTGGATTCATTGGGTGCATTTGAATATTTTGAAAATTAAATGAAAATGCAAGGAGAAAATAAAAGATTTTGATCCAATAGTAAATAACTTAACTAGGAAGCCAAACTGTAAGGTGCTGTAAAAATAAGAGGTTTAAGAAAGCATGGCTAAATATTAAATAATGCTGGAGAACACATATTGCTAGAGGTAAAACTTTAATGTGAAGTTAACGTTATTTTCTATTTTCCAAAGTCAATTAATCTGTGGGAATAAACAAATATTAAGATAACTTTTTCTAATTACAATATTATATAGACACATTAATGATCTTACTTCAATAGTACATGCCCAAGTGTTGTAAAAATTGTTGCAAGTTCGGCAGGAGTGCGCTTCTCAGCTGTCAGCAAATTTAGTATTTCATCACAATTCTTTGTTGCAAGTAGAAATCTATGGATGCTGCCTGCTGCATCTTTACTCTCATCTATGTTTGTGTTGAAGTTCTCTAAAGCTGTAAACAAGAAATGTGTATGAATATTATGTCTGCAGCATATATCCAGTAATAGTACAATTATATATACAGTATAATGTATAAATTATATTTAATGAACAAACAAGGCTGGGTAACAAGAGCAATGGTCTTTAGGGTTTGCATAAAGATTGCTCCTATTATGAGGTGGCTTTGGCATGGGTAATTTTTTAAATAACCAAAGGAATGCCGCTCTGTGTGGAGACTAAATTCTCTTAAAGGGCATCAGCCCTTTTGTGGTTCGTCCCATTGACGGGGCGAAGGGGAGGTGGGAGATTTGTGCTGTTTGCTCACGCCGGGTCCCATGATTTGTGGGCTTTTCGGGTCGTTTCATGCGGTGGCGTTGGGTGGCCCCCTCCTTCGGGAGGTGGGGTTAGCTGGGCAGGCCTCTTCTCCTTTGCTCTGTCGGGTCATCGTGGAGTGGGTTCACCTGGGCGAGGTGGAGCCAGTCGTCAAGGAAAGCCAACATCTGAACACCTAACAGACACAGACGGGCCACCACGACCTGGGTGAGGTGTGTGAACATGCAAGATGCCAGGTTCAACCCGAAAAGGAGACAACGAAAGCGGTAACACTGATGCCCCAAAACAAAACTGAGCCAGCCCCTGAACCCCGGATGAATAGGGACAAGCCAGTATGCGTCCCTAAGGACCAGGGGAGACCATCCAAGTGCCTGACTTCAACAGAAGACAGACCTGGGACAGAATGGTCATCCGAAAGGAGCAAAAAATCCAGGGGTTCAGACGGGACAAATTGAGAATGAACTGCAGGGCTGCACAGCCCGGTTTCGGAACTGGAAACAGGTGGGAACCCATCTGAGGTAAGTTGGCTCTTCAACCACACCCAAGTGCACCCACTCCAAGATGACCTGATAGAGAGCAGGAGAAGAGGCCTGCCCTGCCAGCCCCAACCCCCCCCCAAAGGAGGAGGATCCACCCAACGCCACTGAAGGCTGCGCGAAACGACCCGAAAAGCCCATGAATCGTGTGACCAGGCACGAGCGAACAGAGCAAGCCTCCTCCCCATCGCCCCATCAATGGGGCGAACCACAAAAGGGCTGACACCCCGTACGAGAACCCGACTTGCGCACAGAGCGAGCACCGTGTTGACCAGGCGCAGCCGGGACTGAAGCCACAAATAATAAAGGGCAAAAGGGCGAAGACAATCTAACAGCCATGGACCAAGTGAATTCCAAGGAGGAAGCGAGCAACACCTGCTGACACGCGATGCGTGCAGTGAAAAACAGCAACAACGCATCCTGCAGGATCGACACAGACAGTTTCAAAAGCGCAGACGATGCACGAGCAACTGAAACCAAGGCGCTAGACCCAGGAACGGCCCCAAGCGTCTCTACATCCTCCGTAAGCCAATCGGAAGACAGCTCAAGGAGGGAAAAGAAACGCAGGAAAATGAGCCTCAAGCATGCAAGTCCTCAGCCACAAGCGCAGCCGACAGGGAGAAAACCTGCATATGAAGCTGAACCGCGCCAACATCCCCGCAGAAGAGCCGGAGCAAAAAGACACTCATTAAGGTGTGCAAAATTGCCCCCCCCCCCATAAACCTGGACCACAGTCAACGCCTCACGCCATTCAAGCGTGTGGGTACGACAGAAGGTGTCCCAAGCATCCAACAAAAAAACAGCATTCAATGTAATGAAACGCCATTTTCTGGGTGAGCCCCAGAGACTCCCTGGAGCTTATCGGGCTAATATACTTTATATTAGACCGGGACATTAGCTATAGAGTTCAGACCTACCAGGGACCAGCGCCAGAACCTGACCCCTTCCGAGAGATTTCAGGGAGCAAAGGCCCTGGAAAACCCCTTTGTGGTTGGGGTTTTCCTTATCTGCCATCGACCGGGGTTAGGCACCCAAAAAGGTAGGCATAACAAAACAAACCCCACGTGGTAAGAAACTAAAACAAAAAACCAAACAGAAAGGTAGAAACTACCTACACTCCAAAGGAAACAAGGAAACAAGCAAACATCACACTTTACTGCCGCGCCACTCCTCCGCGCAGCCCTCCTCTCCCCTCCCCAGGAGGGGGGGGGGGCGGCGGACCTCACCGCGGCGACTGCCTTGCACCAGTTCGGAAGCAAAGCTTCAACCAACCCGAAAAAAACGCCGACCGTTGGGAGGGAGGGTTGCCAGGAAGCCTCCGAGGCTCACCCAGAAAATGGCGTTTCATTACATTCAACACTGGTTTACTGTAGGGAGCCCCTATGGCTCCCTGGAGCTACATACCAAAGAGAAGGAAAAAGGGATTTACCCAGGAGGCGGCCGCCACAAACTCCTCATCGTGAAGTTGAGACAACTGGCTGCAACCTGCGACCCAAAGCAACACAAGAACGCACAAGAGCAGGCACGTTCACCAAATAATGGGCGGCCAGGACTCTGTTCGATCTCCAAAGTCCACGTGCCCGAATATGAGCCCAAGACATGTTATTGAACACCGCACCCAATAGGTGCGGTGTTATAGGCCATTGCTCCTTGTGCCTCTCTGAGGGGGCCAGGTTCTGGCTCGTGGTCTCCAGTGGACCTAGAACTGCATGCACATTGACTGATGCCATAATCTAATACATTCATATCAGCCCGATTAGCTCCGGGGAGCCATAAGGGCTCCCCCCCCCCAGAAAAAATGTTACGCATATAAAAATTTTTGCAGCTAAGCTACAAAGAGTGCAAGAGTACTGAAAATAACACAAAGCCATTTATTTAGTAAATTACTGTCAGCCTATCATTTTTATATATCAACCTAAACTGCCACAACCATATGCAGGATATTTTAATTACAAAATTAGTACTGAAGTAAAGTTCTGCTAACCCACGATCTGACCAAAACAAAGTTTAAAACAAAAAAAATGCACTACCTGCTATGGGAAGGTTCCCTTGCAGATCCTCAATAATGTTGGATATATTCATATTTCACAAGATAGAAGCGACTATCATGCTCTTCATTTATGTTCTTCCTGTCGCTGCGTCTCCACGCGCTCCCCTCCCTTATATTGAACTCTCCAGTTCTATACTTTCACTTTGAAAGATACATTAAAATAATACACTTAATTTGCACATATAATAAACCAACAGGATGTATCTGGCGAAGGAGACGTTTAACCAGAGACATTAATGTGTTAGGGTAAGGCCGGCCACATGGAGCCTCAGCCTCCAGTGTTTACAAAACGTGTCGTGTTCCGATGCTTTCACTCTTGGCTTGGCTAGCTCACATAATTTTCGCACATTCATAATATTCCACACACAAATTGCAGTTTATTGCACTAAAAATGTGACAAATTATATAACTGAAACAAAAATTGGCAAAGATATAAATAATTTTGTATGTGCTTATTAATTATATTTGTTGATGTAGGAAGAGTGCGAACACTTGAGCTCTTGACGTGTGACTTTGCCAACTCGACAGGCCTTTTATGTTCATATTTTGTGTTCAACAGCACTTGTGCCTTTGATATTTGAAAAGCAGATGTTGTATGGAATGACAGTGTCACAGGTCAGCGTACAGTTAAGGAACTAATCAATCATTATTTTGTAAGCATATGGAGAACTATCCTGCATGTCATAGTCTGGTAAGACTGGGTTTACCCTCAACGCTGGCTGCCTGTCACGCCCCTACTTCACCCTGGGTTGCCTGAGACGTGTTGCAGTCTTCACCCGTTGCCTTATATAATAGTCCAAAAGCATCCATCAACTATGCAAGTCTATTTGATGCCTTGCGCATATATAGCCTGGGGTCATAGGGAAGTTCTTAAATTTTACATTTCTGATTTGATCTTTAATCTGGGAGGGGTTCTGGCATTGGCTTGGCAAAGATGTGCCACTAGTTTGCAAATCTTTAAATAGCTCCTAGTCTGCCATGGATTTTTTGTTCTAGATTGACAAAGGGGAAGTGAATATTTTTCTGTAGTTTATAAATTTATTAGACTGCACAGAGGTTTACCTGAATTTACCTGGTAGTACAGTCGGGTTTGTTCTCGACGCACAAGCGAAAATTCCGGGTTCGAATCTCAGGCGGGACAGAAATGGTTGGGCACATCAGGGGTCTGCTAGCCGAGTGGACAGCGCGTGGGGCTCGTAATCGTGTAATTACCTAAGTGTAGGTACAGGATGAGAGCTATGCTCGTGGTGTCCCGTCTCCCCAGCACTCTTTGTCATAAAACGCTTTTAAATTACTGATGGTTTTGACTTCCACCACCTTCTCACCTAACTTGTTCCAATCGTCTACCACTCTGTTTACAAAAGTGAATTTTCTTGTATTTCTCCAGCAGCTTTGTTTCGTTAGTTTAAATCTATGACCTCTTGTTCTTGAAGTTCCGAGTCTCAGGAATTCTTCCCTATCAATTTTATCGATTCCTGTTACTATTTTGAACGTAATGATCATATCGCCTCTTTTTCTTCTATCTTCTAGTTTTTGCATATTTAATGCCTCAAACCTCTCCTTGTAGCTCTTGTCCTTCAGTTCTGGGAGCCACTTACTGGCATGTCATTGCACCTTTTCCAGTTTGTTGATGTGCTTCTTAAGATATGGGCACCATACAACCGCTGCATATTCCAGCTTTGGTCTAACAAAAGTCATAAACAATTTCTTTAGAATTTCCCCATCCATGTATCTAAAAGCAATTCTGAAGTTAGAAAGTGTAGCATAGGTTCCTCATACAATGTTTTTAATGTGGTCCTCAGGTGACGGTTTTCTAACTAGAACCTCCCCTAGATCCCTGTCTTTGTCAGAATTCTTTAAAGATTTCTCACATAATTTATAGGTTGTGTGGGGTCTATGTTCTCCAATTCCACATTCCATAACATGGCATTTATTCACATTAAATTCCATTTGCCAAGTGTTGCTCCATATACTTATTTTGTCCAGGTCTTCTTGAAGGGCATGACAATCATCTAGGTTTCTTATCTTCCCTATTATCTTAGCCTTATCAGCAAACATGTTCATATAATTCTGTATTCCTACTGATAGATCATTTATGTAGACAATGAACATTACCGGTGCAAGAACTGAACCCTGTGGTACTCCACTCGTGACATTCCTCCAATCCGATACCTTGTCTCTGATTACGGCACTCATTTTTCTGTCAGGAAATTTTTCATCCATGTTAGAAGCTTACCTGTCACCCCTCCAATATGTT
Organism: Procambarus virginalis; assembly: GCA_020271785.1. NCBI lineage: Eukaryota > Metazoa > Arthropoda > Malacostraca > Decapoda > Cambaridae > Procambarus > Procambarus virginalis. The sequence goes on from WNGS01164858.1 coordinate 62,496,074, forward strand.
CCAGTTTCCAGAACAGCCTCTTATGGGAAACTGTTGAAAGCCTTTTTTACGTCCAGATAGATGTAGTCAACCCAACCATCTCTTTCCTGTAAAATCTCTGTGGCTTGATCATAAAAACTGAGTAAGTTCGTAACATAGGATCTTCCAGATCGAAAACCATACTGTCTGTCTGGTATGTTTGGGGGTTTGGCCTCTTCCTGTATTGATTCCATTTTTGTGTCTTATGGTTTCTGGCCCTCTCACAATTTCTGTTGAACCAATCCTGTTTCCTAGTTCTGCATCTCTGTTTTGGTATAAATTTTTTTGTGCCTTTATCATATATTTCACAAAACTTGACATAATCTCATTCACATCCTTCCCTAGCAACAAGTCTGTCCAATTATACTCACTAAAAAAATTTCTAAGGTTGCCATAATGTCCTCTCCTGAAGTCAGGTTTTTCAACTGCTTCAACCTGCTTATTTTCTTCCAGATTATAACGCATTGCATACTTTATTCCCAAAAAGACATGGTCACTTTTACCCAAGGGAGGAAGGTACTGAATGTTAAATATCTCTTCCTCCTTCCTGGTAAATATCAATTCTAGCATGGAGGGAATGTCCCCTTCCTTCATCCTTGTAGCTTGTTTAACATGTTGATACAAGAATGTTTCCAGGATGAGGTCTACAAATTTACAGGTCCAAAAATCTTCTGTTTTAGCTTCATATGCTTCCCAGTCTATGGATTTCAAGTTAAAGTCGCCGACTATCAACAGTCGTGATCTATCGTTATCCGCTCTTGCTATAATCTCTCTCATGATTGTTATAAGACCTTCTCGTTTACTATCTAGCGCCTCCTTTGACCATGTGCTGCTTGGCGGTGGACTATATGCATTTATGATCGTTAGTTTATCACCCTCATGGCAGATCTCTAGTGCTATTATGTCAACTTCTTGTGGATTGGCAGTCATTATTTCGTTCACCTTTAGGTGTTTTTTCACCAGCACAGCAACGCCACCGCCTTTCCTAATTTTTCTGTCCCATCTCCAAATTGAGTAGCCCCTTGGGAATATGACCTCATTTAAAATAACATCTTCAAGTTTTGTCTCCGTGAGTGCAACAATGTCTGGTGTCTGCAGCTGTATTACATCACTTAACTCCAGTATCTTCGATCTCACTCCATCTATGTTGGTGTATGCAATCTTCCGGAACTTGTTCCCCCTCTCTTTATTCTTCACTTCACCTCTAACGATTTTGTTGGTTTGCCTTTATGTACCACTTTACCGGTTTGCCTACCCCTATCACTTTGTAGAAAAAAGAATTGATTTCTTCTTCATTCCTGCTCTCATTTAAACGTTTCGCCTTGGCGAGGTTCAGTTTCAGCTTCTCTCTGTCTTCTTCTGAAAGATCTCGTCTTAATGACCACACTTTCCCATCTTCATCACTTTGTAATTTTCTAGCATTCCTTAGTACTTCTTCCATCTGTTTGGCACCGTTTAGGGTGATCCTCAAAGGTCAATCTTTCCCTTTTACATATCTGCCTATTCTCCTGTAGTCGCACACATTCTCTGATAGTAAGACCTTCCACGAGGCCAACAATTTTATCTACTACTTTCGCTTCTTCTACAGCTCTTTCTGACCTAGATGTTATCTCCTTTTCTTTGCAACCAAAAATTATCAGGAACTTACTCCGATCAACTGTGTTTTGCACCAACTTCGGGTTAGATGCCAATTCCTTTCTCACTTCCAGCCTAATGTTTGTTTTATCCTTGTTGCTGCAGTGTTTGGCTTCCTTTACTGCTTCTTCAATTTTTTCCTTCTCCTTGGCCACTTGTGCATAGGTGAGTTGCATATCTTTCTTGCACTGTTCTATTCCCTGTCTAACTTCCTCCATCTGTGCTGACAAAAGCTGTTTCTCCTCTTGAATTTCCTTACCTAACCTATTGTTGTCATTTATGTTTAAATTTACTTTAACTTCTTCCAAAGCTATTTTTAAGAGTTTATTTTCTTCTTCCATGGCTTTGCAATTTATTTCCAATTGATTCTTATCCTTGCACAAGTCTTTCACTAAACCCTCAAGACAAAACTTTGCTATTCAAATGGTCATTACTTTCTTTCAATTTACTAATTATTTCTACATGAGAGGTCACTATAGTATCTAATTTTACCAACTTGTTGTATAGACTGCTTATATCAATGCTTTCTTCATTGAATCCCGCAAAATCAAGGTCTGTTTTGTATTTCCTCTTGCCGGCGGCCATCTTGAATGCGGTCCGTTTAATTACCACAAGCTACCACAAGCTACACAAGCTTCACAAAGCTTCCTGGCAATACGTTAGTAATGAATAAATATGATATATTTACTCATTATGATGTTGGTGGTAAATGTACAACACGAAAAAACATAATTTTAATCTGAAAAAGTATCTTTTTATAAAGAAATTTGACAAAAATATAGAGCTGGTGGCGCCAAATCAAGTCGACGATCCAAGCGTCGGTTAGGTTAGGTTAGGTTTGGTTTGGTCAGGTCAGGTCAGGTCAGGTTAGGTCAGCCTAACCTAACATATATCATATTTATTCATTACTAACGTATTGCCAGGAAGCTTTGTGAAGCTTGTGTAGCTTGTGGTAGCTTGTGGTAATTAGACGGACCCTCTTGAATGTTCTTCTCTGCACTGGAAACACTAGGAGCAACTTTTTCTCATCCAATATTTCACTTCCCTTAGCACATTCCTGTTATCTCACCTATTTTTCAAGAGCACTACACCTTTATGTTCTCTGGGACACCGCTCACTATCATCAACCTGTACTACAATACTTAGGATTGTTGAAATATGTTGGAGCTCCTCTGATGCAAGTGTTAACCCTAGGGGTGTCACCTTTTTCCCAATTGTTGTGGCTCAGGTTCGATTCCCGATCCAGGCAGAGACAAGTGGGCAAAGTTTCTTTCACCCTGATGCCCTGTTACCTAGCAGTAAATAGGTACCTGGGAGTTAGACAGCAGTTACAGAGCTGCTTCTTGGGGGGGGGGGAGTTAATAGTTAGTAACCGTTGATTGATTGACAGTTGAGAGGCAGGCTGAAAGAGCAGAGCTCAGCACCTGCATGCACAACTAGGTGAATACATCTCCTTTCACCTAATGCGCTGTTCACCTAGCAGTAAGTAGGTACTCAAGAGCTAGTCAGCTTGTTATGGGGTCGCATCCTGGGCAGGATCAGTAATTCGACCATGGGGGGGAGGGGTACCTTGATACAAGCCTAACGTGTATGAGTACACTGGCTTCCTGTCCCCTGACAATGAATTATAATTTATGGTTTTGGTGGATAGGCAATTTAATAAGTTTATTACCCTATTGGTGAAATGCATCATTCATTTTGTTTACTACAGCTCCTACAGGCTGAATAACTTTCAATAATTGGTTGATTGTACTCCAAGGTTCTTTTCTTCATCATCCGTCTGTTGCATGTGTGACGGTAAAAAATAGGTGTTGTTGCAGTCTTCCTAGGCAGATGGAATGCCTGTCACAAAATTAAAAATTAAAGAAAAAAAAAAGTTAAACTGCAAGTTGTCTTCACTGTGAGGTTAACTATAGGAGAAAACATACAGAACAAAAATTTAAAAATACTTTACTTTAATAGAAATTACTTTAAACAAATTACAAAATATATAATAATATCCAGGCTTAGCTTTAATACAAAGTATGCAAAACAAACAAGATGAATAATCAAATTTACGTTACGTTAAGGTGCAAAATAAAATATGGTGCGGAGTACTGTGAGTCAAACTAAATAGCTCTGTTACTACACCGAGATGTTTCAACAGGTCTACTCAGCAAGAGCACTCATTAGTAATCTGAATCTTGGAGAGCTTGGTAGCCCTATTTATACAGAATATCGGCCGGCCAGAGTGTAACGGGGGGGGGGGGAAGAAATGAAAGAAAACGAGGAAGTAGGAGAACTAGAAGAGGTAGAAGGGTAGATAGGTAGAAGTAGGAAAGTAGATAGTAGAAGTAGAAGAGGTAGAAGGGTAGATAGGTAGAAGTAGGAAAGTAGATAGTAGAAGTAGAAGAGTAGATGGTAGAAGTAGAAAATGAAAATTGCTATAAGTAGATGAAGTTAGAAATTGCTAGTAGAAGATGAAATAGTAAAAGTAGAAAATAGTTGCTAGTAGTTGATAGTAGAAGAAGAAATAGTAAATGCTAGAAAATGCTGCCACCATCCATTCTAGATCATTACATACAAGACAAGGAATGGAACTTGTCCGTATCACCATAATATACTCAAAGATGTTATCAAGAGGTATGCTCCCTCTGTATCATGTATTCATTAAAATCATGGAACCAGTAACCGCTGAGATTTTCTCATCTCACTCAAAACTCTAGGGAACGAAGTTAAAGGCAATTATAAATTAAATTCATCAATTATATTTCACATGATAAGTATCATAATGTAAGCAAGTAAAAAATGTTCAAGCTTAATATTCAAAGTGAGTCATCATCCAAGAATTCGAGAACCCTACAACTCGACTGCCCCTGATCATCACACAACACTTGTAAACACGACTAAGTCACCTTAATGTTCAACTCACCAAGTGTCTGAGTTTCCGTGGAATAGAGAGAGGGGGGGGGGAGGTCTGTAGTTGACAGAGACTGTCCCGCCCCACCGACTGACTGCCTGTGTGGCGGCTGGCCGCTGCTGGCTGTTTTTCTGTCTATTGCTCTGCTTCTTCTGTCCTTCTCCTCTCGAATCGATATCTCTCCGAGTATATATTGGGAAACCTAATGGCTAACTCCGCCCACAAGTTAGATAGCCTCAGGCACTCTACCAGCCACTCCTTAAACGACGGCATGTTTGAAGGCTACCCGGCTACGATTATAAGATTAGCGGGAGGCCAGGTGAGATTCGCCTGGCTGACCTCAGGTCACTTGGTTGTCAATTAACACTTAGAGCGGTGAGATCCCGGCCGGACAAGTTGACGCCTGTCAAATCCTTGTCTGTGACTCGTATATCTCCATGTATGTATTAAATAAAACTAAACCAAACACCTACGGTGTTACAAGAGGGCGCTGATGTCTTTTAACTATGAACCGGCTGTTAAACTGCTTGTTACGGAGGGCGTGGCCTCCCAGTGACCCAGGTGAGAGGTGGGGTGACGGGCCATGGTGCAAGAGGGGGACTGGTAGACTGTCTAGACATCTGGAAGTAGTTGTAGTTGTTGTTGTTCTTGGCTGCAGTTCTTGATTACATAGATGTGAATGAGTAGAATAGGTGATAATGGAGTAGGCCGAATCTCTCCCTAGAGATTTTACTGTGACACATGATAATGCTGTTGATATGATAGTTACAGTATGATGTGAATTGTTATGACCTACATTATGACCGTCTTTCATCTACATAGTTTTTCTGACTTGGCACTTTCTTTTGATAATTACTTTATTGCACTTTTCAGAATTGAAAAGCATTTGACAGCATGAAAAGACTTTCACTTTTCTATATTGAAAAAACATTTATCGCCCCTCTGCTTGTTTGTGGAGTTCATATAGATAAATTTACAAGATCTCTCTGTTGATTTTGCTTTGTACTTAACCGTAGTTCTTTGTTGATGAATATTACAAAAAGGATTGACCCCAAGATGGAACTGTGTGTATTCCACTCAACATTTTTTCCAGTCAAATTCTTCTCCATTTAGGACAACCCTTTGCTTTGTTTATTTTAACCATTGTTTTATCCATTCTAGTATTTTTGCATTTATTGAATGAGCTTATAATTTCTGTGCCAGCTTTTCATGTGTACTTTATCAAAAGCTGTAGAGAAGTCCATGTATGCTACATCTACTGGAAGTCTGTTGTCCATTACCATTTGGAGCTGGTTACCATTTCCAAAAATGCAAGATTAGGCAAGATTTATTTTATACAAAACCATGTTGTCCTGAGTTTATAATATTGTGCACTGTAAGATGATAAATGATTTTCACTCTTACAGTTCTCTCCATAAGCTTGCAGAATGTGAGGTTAGGGCAGGTGAAGTGGTGGAAGGCAATTGAGTGGCCATGTTGTAGTTTGGCCATTCTGTCAGGGAGGCTGGGTGTTGTCATTCTGGGATCACCAATGTAGCACAATTCAACAACACACAGAGGTCTATTCTCTTTAAGATCCCCTGACAGATGAACAGTAAATACACAATATATATTGATACAGGTTATAGTGGTTGAAGTTTGGCGAGATAGTGTTGGGAAGCTGTGGGCTGCATAGCCAGGCTAGTGGTAGAGTCCACTAATGAGACAATTGGGTCAAGGGTGGTCATAAGTGCTTGCTTTCAGAGTTGTTACCCCTGGTTAGTCTGTGGTGATATTGATTCTACTAGTGTGGGCTCGCCCTTATGTACATTACCAGCCAGTTGCCGATTGATCGAGGAGAAACATCTTAATTCTGGAAAGTGTCTGCATGTAGGGATATCTCTTCAATAAGTTGGTTATGTTCTTTAAAGTGTAACGTATTCTTTACAGGATGAAGTGTCAATGGCGCTCGTTTGGATACAAATCAAAAGTAGTGGTGCTCTGCTCTATTGCCAATTTCATCAATGCAGCAGATAGAGTTTTAATGCCCCTTGCCATTGTTCCCATGGCAATTGAATATAAATGGAGCTTGTATTGGCAAGGATGGATCCTATCAGGATTTGCTTTTGGTTATTTTACTAGCCAGGTTAGTAAAATTATCAGTATTTTATGAAACACTAAACTTAGGATGTGTTCCATTATAATGTTATGAGGCAAGTGGGAGAGGTGTTCCATAATGTACGCAATATAAACAATTATTTAAATTCAACTAAAATGAACAAAGCCTTGTTAGTTTAAAAAGTTTTCAGATTTGTATTTTCTGTGGGAAGGCCCGTCAGCTCCCTGGAGCTATTGGACTGATATTGCCTAATATTAGTACACGGCTTCAGTCATATGGAGTTGTCATGCCTACCAGGGACCACTAGGCAGAACATGGTCCCCTCAGAGATGCGAAGGGAACAATGTCCTATGAAACTTAAATATGAAAATATTCATGTCTGCCATCGACTGGGGTTGAGCACCCAGAAAGGTAGGTGCTTCAAAACAGAGCCCCTCCTGATAGAAGTATTGCAACCTAAGATCGAACAAAGGCTGGAAATTCCCCCCCAAAGAAAAACAAGCAAATAAGCAACATGTCATTACACCGCACACCACTTGTTCGCGCCCAGCCCACCGAGCTGGTAGCCGGACCGTGAATTTGTCGGTTGACGCTAAACGGGGTGGACGTCTGCTCTGGTCTCGGTTGCCTGATTTGCTTCACCCTGCTGCTGTTCCTGCTGTACACTGGAGGTGGCCAGGAGTTTGTACCAAGGGCTGCATGCACTTGGAAAACCTTCCCAAAGTGCCCTGTGAGTACACCCCTTGGGGTTGAGAGTCCAATGCTTTGGGTCCTTCGGGTCCCCATTCCCATACAGGTAGCGGCTGCTTGGCTTTCTGCCTTGTTGAGGCTTTCTGCCTCGATAAAGGTAAGGTAAACATACGTACATACTGTATTGTAGTTAGAGAAAAAAATTGTATTCTGTATAAAATGTATTTTATGTTAATATTTTTGGGGGTGTGGAATGGATTAATTCAATCCCCATTATTTCTTATGGGGAAATTTGTTTCTTATGATATTTCGACTTACAATCCGTCTCTGGGAACGGATTAAAATCGTAAGTCTAGTCCCCACTGTACTGTTGCTTCAAATCGTAATTACCTAAGTGTAATTACCTAAGTGTAGTTACAGGATGAGAGCTACGCTCGTGGTGTCCCGTCTTCCCAGCACTCTTTGTCATATATCGCTTTGAAACTACTGACGGTCTTGGCCTCCACCACCTTCTCCCATAACTTGTTCCAACCGTCTACCACTCTGTTTGCGAAAGTGAATTTTCTTATATTTCTTCGGCATCTGTGTTTAGCTAGTTTATATCTATGACCTCTTGTTCTTAAAGTTCCAGGTCTCAGGAAATCTTCCCTATCGATTTTATCAATTCCTGTTACTATTTTGTATGTAGTGATCATATCACCTCTTTTTCTTCTGTCTTCTAGTTTTGGCATATTTAATGCCTCTAACCTCTCCTCGTAGCTCTTGCCCTTCAGTTCTGGGAGCCACTTAGTAGCATGTCTTTGCACCATTTCCAGTTTGTTGATGTACTTCTTAAGATATGGGCACCACACAACCGCTGCATATTCTAGCTTTGGCCTAACAAAAGTCGCGAACAATTTCTTTAGTATATCGCCATCCATGTATTTAAAAGCAATTCTGAAGTTAGAAAGCGTGGCATAGGCTCCTCGCACAATATTCTTTATGTGGTCCTTAGGTGATAGTTTTCTATCTAGAACCACCCCTAGATCTCTTTCTTTATCAGAATTCTTTAAAGATTTCTCACATAATATATAGGTTGTGTGGGGTCTATGTTCTCCTATTCCACATTCCATAACATGGCATTTATTAACATTAAATTCCATTTGCCAAGTGGCGCTCCATATACTTATTTTGTCCAGGTCTTCTTGAAGGGCATGACAATCATCTAAGTTTCTTATCCTTCCTATTATCTTAGCATCATCAGCAAACATGTTCATATAATTCTGTATACCAACTGGTAGATCATTTATGTAGACAATAAACATCGCTGGTGCAAGAACTGAACCCTGTGGTACTCCACTTGTGACATTTCTCCAGTCCGATACATTGCCTCTGATCACTGCCCTCATATTTCTATCAGTCAGAAAATTTTTCATCCATGTTAGAAGCTTACCTGTCACCTTATTTCAGCTTATCGTGTGGCGCTGGCGGAGCTGCTCCAGCTTGTGTGCGGTATCGATGTTACGTCAGCCTCGTTCTGCAAGCTGTCTCGTGCGTTGTTTCACCTCCGGCCTGCTCATGCTTTGCCTGAGCCATCCTGGTCTTTGGACTGGGTGATCTCTATTTTTTCTCTCTCTTCTCCTTGGTTTGTAGTGGCCTCTTTGGTTTGGGGTTGTTTTTCTAAGGCTCTTTTTTCCTATTGGCATTGGCCTCTTGGGGTCGGGTCGGGGAGCTTCATGCACTCCTCCGGTAATTACCTAAGTGTAATTACCTAAGTGTAGTTACAGGATGAGAGCTACGCTCGTGGTGTCCCGTCTTCCCAGCACTCTTTGTCATATAACGCTTTGAAACTACTGACGGTCTTGGCCTCCACCACCTTCTCCCCTAACTTGTTCCAACCATCTACCACTATGTTCGCGAAAGTGAATTTTCTTATATTTCTTCGGTCCTGGTGGTAGGTTTGTTCGGTTGCAGCCATCTCCTTCTTTTCTGGCAAAGAATGAGACTGCTGCTTTCCAGAGGGGGCCCTTGGGCTCTTGATGCTTGGTTGGTCAGGCTGGAGTGCATCATGTGTTGTGTCCAGTTGCTGCTCTCTTCCGTTATTTGCGCGCCACGTCTTCGGTGGCCGGGTATGCGCTTTGGGTTGACCCGGTTTCCCTCCTTCCCTGGTCCGGGGCTTGGGTCTCCCAGGTTGTTCACAGGGTTATTAAGTCTAGCCAGCCTGCGGTCTATCCTCGTGCCCACGAGTTCGTAAATTTGCTGCCTTGGCTGCCGTCTTTGGCAACATGTCTTGGGTTGACATTCGGGCACGGGGTTTTTGGAGGTCGAACAGGGTCCTGGCCACGCGCTACCTTGTCAGTGTCCCTGGACCTGGTATGGCCTTTGTTGCATTGGGTCGGCAGTTGCAGCCAGTTGTCTCAACTTTGCGTTGAAAAGTGAGGACTGACTGCCTCCCGGGTAAGTCCCTGTGTTTTTCCTTGTCTTTGGGTAGTTAGCTCTGGGGAGCCGATGGGTCTCCCATCAGAAAACCAGAATTGAATGTAATGAAATGCCATTTTCTGGGTGAGACCAGGAGGCTCCCCAGCATCCCTCCCTCCCTCCGGTCGGTGGTGTTTACACATGTTTTGACATCCAACCTAAGAACTGCCAGTGAGATTGCCAGCACGAGGGTCTGGGGGCTCCCCCTCTCCCCTCGTGGGGGTGGGGGTTGTGCAGACAGCGGCGCAGCAACGTGATGACGTCATGCTCATTTGCTAATTTTCGTTTGGGGGAGTTCTGTCCAATCGTTCGGTTTTCGGTAACAATATTTTATCCTGAATAAGGGTTTGTTTTGTGGCGCCTACCTTTATGGGTACCAGACCCGGTCGATGGCAGACAAAATGGTCTCAACCACACGAGGGTTTCTATAGGCCATTGCTCCTCGTGCCTCTCTGACGGGGCCAGGTTCTAGCTCGTGGTCCCCAGTTGGTAAGAATTCCATGCACTTTGACTGATGCCAGAAAGCTAATAGATACATATCAGCATGGATAGCTCCAGGGAGCCTCCGGGTCTCACCCAGAAAATGGCATTTCATTATATTCAACGCTGGTTTTTAAGCATGAGTGCTTAAAACTCCATCATTAGTGCTGTACTTATGAAGTTCTGTACAATGCTTAGCTATTTAATACTTCATGGATTCACTTAACAGGGAAATTAAATTTCAGATCATGGGAGCAATTGCAGTCAATAATTATGGTGGGCGAAGAGTTCTTTGCTTTGCAGTATTGTTATGGTCCCTCTCTACTGCAGCCACACCTTTGGCTGCTCCACATCTTCCTGCCCTCATCTGTACGAGAGTTATTTTAGGACTTGGTGAAGGCCTTGGTGAGTTGCATTACCCCTTCAACAGCGCAATACATTCAAATACGATTTGACAAAATAATTTAACATAAGTTTTTAAAACTTGCAAACACTTCCCAATTTTATTTTGCATAATCAACTAGGCAAATGCTCCAACTTTGTATAAATGATCACAGTGTAACTTGAAAAGCAAGAGAATCAAAATTAATTTTAAAATTGAATATTGAAAACTTCAGATATTCAATGCAGAATAAAAAATATGAACTATCACCAATTGTTCATTTAATGTTATTATTCTCTCAGAATAGCATATGATCTTCATTTTCATCAAATTAGAATATAGGTTTTCAGTATAGTTTACTGTAAAAAAAATTAAGGCATTTGAAATATGCGGCAAGTTTAGAACAAAAATATTATAACTCCAAATGTATAAAGTTTATGAAAAATCCATTTTGAAGGGATTATAGAGCAGACAGCTGAGCACACAATATGTCAAAATAGTGAGAATTGGTCAAAAACTGGAATTTTAGAAGCCACTCAAAGTTGAAACTCTAGTTTCAGAGATAATTGAACTTGAAGTTATCAACAATAAATAAGGGTAGTTTTAATTCGTTAATTTAATTGTATGTTTTAATAAACATTGTTTGGCATTCGTACTCGATTATGTGAAAGTTGTAGGTCAATATGTGTTGAAATGAAGTCAAGAAAAAATAACCCCCCAGAAACACAAAATATAAGGATAATTATAATAATTATAATGATTTAGGTGATATATTTAGGGTATACTTTATGGAAGTGAAAAAGCCTTCATATGGTCCCTAATCATAAAAGCAACCTAAAGAGACAAAGAAAATAGAGTTTGAAATCAGAGAAAAAATCGGCCCAAAAAATTAAGTTCCAAGTTTTGTGAGTTGTGACTCATTTATTTGTTGACCAATTTCATTCTATCTTCACATAGTTAGGGAAATATATGCATTCTCCAGGATGTAAAAATTACAACAAAATCAGATAATAAACAAAGGAGAAAAAACTAAAATCTTAAAAAAAATTTCCCCTAAAAAAATATTTTTGGGACATTAATGAAAGTAATATATATTAACATTGGACAATGTATTTATATGATATATAACAAAATAGAACATAATAACATAGTTACTTATTATTATTTGTATTATTATGTATTACTCGGCAATGATGTGAAGGCACCAACTGCAAATCCACTTGGTGGACACATCTTACTACTATTCTTCTTTGAGCGTCAGACAGGTGCTTGCATCTCTTTATTACTAAATCTCCAACTTATTGGCTTCTGTGTCGTAAAACTTTCATCAAAATATTTTCAAAAAATGATTTTGACAATTTAAAAAAAATAAGAACATTTTGTTGATAAGGAGAACAGCTCCTAATAACTGGAACTGAATAATAATGCTGTTTAACATTTTTAAGTTATTTTTACATAATTCAAATATTTTTCGCTACCAGGCCCCCAATATGCGGAGTCTAAAGGTTAAAATGCTCAAAGCAAATTAATAATTGAGACATGGGTGTTGTTTAAATTACTATATATGAATTTGCTTAAGTTGTCTTTTAAGATTAGTGCAGTAGTTGAATGTGGAAATAAACATGTAATTACCTAAGTGAAGTTACAGGATGAGAGCCACACTCATGGTGTCCCGTCTTCCCAGTACTGTTGTATAACGCTTTCAACTACTGACGGTTTTGGCCACCAACACCACCTCACTTAGTTTGGAACAAACATCTACCACTCTGTTTGCAAGAGAAAATTGTCTAATATTTTTTGGCACCTCTGTTTTTTTGGCTTGAGTCTGTGTCCTGTTATTCGTTAAGTTACTTGTTTCAGGAATTCCTCTGTCAATTTGGTCTATTCCTGTTAGTATTTTGTATGTGGTGATCATTTCACCTCTCTTCCTTCTATCTTCTAGTTTTGGCATGTTTAATGCCTCTAGTCTCCCCTCATAACTCTCTTTTTCTGTGGGGAGCCCCTATGGCTCCCTGGAGCTTATCAGGCTAATGTATGTTATATTAGACCAGGACATTAGCTAAGGAGTTCAGACCTACCAGGGACCAGCGCTAGAACCTGGCCCCTTCAGAGAGGTTTCAGGGAGCAATGGCCCTGGAAAACCCCCTTGTGGTTGGGGTTTTCCTTATCTGCCATCGACCGGGGTTAGGCACCCAGAAAGGTAGGCATAACAAAACAAACCCCACATGGTAAAAAACTAAACAAAAAACTGAACAGAGAGGTAGAAACTCCCTACAATCCCAAGGAAACAAGCAACAAGCAAACATCACACTTTACTGCCGCGCCGATCGTCTGCGCAGCCCTCCCCGCCCCGAGAGGGGAGGGGGGGGAGCCCCGGACCTACCACGCCGGCTGCCTAGCTTCAGTTCGTAAGCTAATGTCAACCGGGATAGACGTTTCTCTGGCCTCAGTTTCCTAGGCGGTCTTTGCCTTGTGTGGCGTTCACTGCCGTGTGTTGTGTTGTGAGGTGGCCGGGAGTACCTCATCAGTGCCGGGGCTGCATGCGCTTAGTGACTTCCTTCCCTAAGCACCCTGTGAGTACTGCCCCTGCGTGACAGGGTTATCTTCCCTGGGGCGTTGGGAACCATTCTCATAGAGGTTCTTGCTGCTCGGCATTTGCCTCGCCCTTGGGGCCAGCTGGGGCTTGGGGCCCTTGTTTGGCCCTGGGTAGGGACTGGTATTGTGTTGGGTAGGGCATCAAGGTGTTGCGCGACCTGCCACCAAAGCGGCGACTGGTTCCTGTTGCCTCTGGAGATGGTGTACTTTTGCGTTTTTTTTTTTTGTTTTTATTTTCATTTGCCTGGTGGGGGCCTGCCTAGTGTGGCTATGGTTCCACTGGTAGTGTTTGGTGGCCCTTTGCTAGGTCCCTGTGATTGTACATGTCGCAGGGGTTTTCAGTGGTATCTTCTACCCTCTTGTTATTTTTGGGTTTCTTAACCGGTTAGCAACACCTTGCCCAGGCTTCCCGTAGCAGTCAGCTTACAGGCCCTGGAAACCCGTCTGGGCTCGGTGGACCATTGAATGTGTCTTCCGGGTTCCAACCCGTCTTGTACGGGATCGTTGGTTGCTGTGCCCTTGTCTCCGGGTGACAGTCGCCACTTTTACCTCCATCGTGTTGCCTGTTGGGTCACTGACACCTTGACCCGAAGTCTTGCGAGAGAGATTCTCTGCTTGTTCTCCAGTACTCTCATGTTATTACTGTTCAGAGTCCAGGCGGCATCTGTGTTGCAAGCTAGGTTACGTTGCTGCAACACGCTAGGTTGGTTTCCCATTCGGATGCCCCGAGGCCGCCCCATTTTGGTTAGGTGCTGTTCGCCCCTTTCCCTCCCTGTTCCTGGCTCCGAACCGTCTGCGGGTTTCGGGGTCGGGGAGGGGTTTAGTTAAGGCAGAGACGGCGGTTTTCGGGGGCTGCCCTGTTCGGGTTGGGGACGGAGGTTTTCGAGCCTGTTCCTCCTGCCAAGGCTAATGGGTCTGACCAGCGGCCCTTTCTTGTTGCCTTTCCCATGGACTTCCTTTTCTTTAAGGGCGGAGGACATGGAAGACAGCTCTGCCCAGGGGCCTCTGTTGCTGGCTCCCGGGGCTGTGGGGGATGCCTGCTAGCAGTTCTTGGGCAGTTTGCCCCTGCCTTGGTTTTCTGCTTTTGGGTGGAGTTTTTCGCCCATCCAATCTGCTTGCTTCCCACTTTTGCTGGCGTGTTTTCGTATCTTTTGCGTCTGTCACAGGCCTCTGTTCTGGTGGCCATTTTCTTCTGCTAGTTTCCCGGCGTGGCCACCAGGGCAGCGTTGCGGTTTGTTTACATGCGCCTGGGTGTGCGAGCGAGCTTCTTGGGTGAGTTTTCACATTTTTTCAGGGGTTTTGTTCTTCTGTTATCGTTTCTTTGCTTTTCTGGTGTTTTCGGCCCCTTTCCTGTTCCTCTGGGAATGTTTGAGTGTTGATTTTACACTGGGTTTTCCATTTTGTCTGTTTTGGGTCTGGGCCCTTGGGTTTGGGCTCAGTGTCCCTGTCTGTTATGCTTGCTCCCACACCTTGTCCCTTGGTTTTCGGTCTGTTTTGACCGTTTCCGTGGTGGTTCTGTCTGGGGGCTGTGCTTTGCCTTTCTGTGGTGTATCTTCGCCGGCAAATGTGGTGGTTTGGGCTCCCCCTGGTTCGATTCCGGGTTCCTTTGGGTTTTTTGGTTTCGTTCCAGAGGTTTCTTCCTCTTGGGCCCCCTTTGTGGGTTCAGGGGGCTTTGTTTCCTCGTGTGTGACCCGGTTCTGCCTTATGGAGTTCTGGGGTCTTCCTGGATTGCAGACTGATCTTTTTGGGTCTTGGCATGTGTTGTGGATGTGCTGGGACTTTGAGGTTTTGTTGTCGAGGCGGGCCTTTTGATGCAGTTTTGTGCCTTCTTTGCCTGGCCGGCGTGGTGCTCTCTGCCCACTGGTCGGCGGCTTGTACTTTTCTTTTCATGTGTATGTGTGTGTTCACATGTACATGTGTACTCTGTGTGTGTGTGTATGTCCATACACACGTGTGTGTAACATACCTTGTGTGTATATGTATGTGTATATACATAATATGTATATATGTGTATGTATACCTTTTCTTCGCAAGGGGCTCTGTTCCCTTCTCTGTTGACGGGGCGCTGGGGGAGCAGCTTGCTCTGTTGACTAGCATGGTCCTGCAGCTAGTGGGCGCTTTTGGTTGTCTTCTGGCCTCTGGTAATTGCCTAAGTGTAGTTACAGGATGAGAGCTACGCTCGTGGTGTCCCGTCTTCCCAGCACTCTTTGTCATATAATGCTTTGAAACTACTGACGGTCTTTGCCTCCACTACCTTCTCACCTAACTTGTTCCAACCGTCTGCCACTCTGTTTGCGAAAGTGAATTTTCTTATATTTCTTCGGCATCTGTGTTTAGCTAGTTTAAATCTATGACCTCTTGTTCTTAAAGTTCCAGGTCTCAGGAAATCTTCCCTATCGATTTTATCAATTCCTGTTACTATTTTGTATATAGTGATCATATCACTCCTTTTTCTTCTGTCTTCTAGTTTTGGCATATTTAATGCCTCTACCCTCTCCTCGTAGCTCTTGCCCTTCAGTTCTGGGAGCTACTTAGTAGCATGTCTTTTCACCTTTTCCAGTTTGTTGATGGGCTTCTTAAGATATGGGCACCACACAACCGCTGCATATTCTAGCTTTGGCCTAACAAAAGTAGTGAACAATTTCTTTAGTATATCGCCATCCATGTATTTAAAAGCAATTCTGAAGTTAGAAAGTGTGGCGGTGGAAGGCTTCTCCCCCTTTGGGGGGTTCAGGGCTGGTGGGGTGGGCTTCATCCCCTGCGCTTCGTCAAGTCATCTTAGTGGGTGCGTTGGACGTGGTCGTTCCACCCCATCCTTCTGGGGTTTCCGTCTGCTCTATGCAGACATGGGCCTGTCGAATCTGCGGTTCTTCTGGACTTCTTCAGTCTGCGCCCTGGATTCTATGCCCTCATCAGAGGACTGTTGTCTCCTGTCCGGCTTCTGTTGGGGCCGGGTGCCTGGATGGTGGCCCTGGACCTCTAGGTCAATTCTTGGCACGTTCCTCTCCAGTTTTCCGGGACTGGCATAGTTGGTGGTGGGGCTTCAGTCTTACCGCTTTTGTTGCCTTCCCTATTTTGTAGTTGGCACTTGGGGTATTTACGAATCTTTACCGAATCTTGGTGCCCTGTCCGAGTCTGCTTGGGATTCGGTTTCTGGCCTACCTCGATGACTGGCTGGTGTGGGCTCCCAGTCGGTCCGCTTGTCTGCTCGCCAGGGGTGTGGTTCTTTCCTGATTGCCGGGTTTAGTTTCCTGGTGATCTGGAGGCTGTTCCATTTGTTTCTGTCCCAGGTTCGGACCTGGCTGGGTCTTGTTTAGGGCTTTTGGGCCGCTCCTTGTCTTTCCCTCCAGAAGTGTTGCTTCGTTGTTGTGTTGCCACCTGTTGATCAGGTGGCTTCGTTGATAGTGTCCCACCTGCGAGCTTCGTCTCGACGACAGTACGACAGTATGACGTTCCTGGTGTTTCTATTTGCCATTTTCTTGCTCTTTGTAGGTTGTCTTCTTTTTTGCATCAGGTTGTCTTGTCCCTTCTTGGGTTTTCTGGACTGTTTTTTGATGCTTCTTACTGTCGCCTCGTATCATGTGACACTGGCGGAGCCGCTCCGGCTTGCATTCAGGGTGGACGTCACATCCGCCCCGTTCTGTACGCTTTCTCGTGTTTTGTTTCACCTCCGTCCTGCTCATGCGTCGCCTGACCCGTCCTGGTCCTTGATCAGGGTGCTCTCTCATCTTTCTTCTCCTCAGTTTGTGGTAGCCCCTTCGGTTCAAGATTGTTTTTCCATGGGCCATATTTTGTTGGCATTGGCATCTGCGGGTCGGGTCGGGGAGCTTCCAGCTCTTCCGATGCAGGGGTTTCTGCTCTTTTGGTACTGGTGGTAGGTTTGTACGTTCGCAGCCTTTCTCTGTCCTTCTGGCGATAGTCGAGACTGCTCCTTTCTGGAGGGGTCCTTGGGTTATTATTGCTTGGTTAGTTCAGCCGGGGGTGCATCATGTGTTGTCCGATTGCGGCTGTTTGCCATTACCTGCGTACCGTGACTGGGGATGCGCTTTGGGTTGATCCGGTTTCCCTCGTTCCCTGTTTCAGGGCTCAGGTCTCCCAGGCCGTCCGCAGAGTTTTTAAATCTACCAGCATGCGGTCTATGCTTGCGCCTGTGCCGTTTGGACGTTTGCAGCTTTCACTGTCAGGTTTGTGATGTCTAGGGCTCATTTTGGGCGCAAGGATATGGGGGTTGCACAGGTTCGTGGCCACCCGTTCTTTGTGCGCGTGTCTGCTCCTGTGCGTTTTTGTTGCCTTGGGTCGCAGGTTGCAGCTTGTTGTCTCGGCTTCGTGTTACGGAGTTTGTGGCGGCCGCCTCCCGTGTCAGCCCTTTCTTTTCCTTCTCTTTGGGTATGAAGCTCCAGGGAGCCGTAGGGGCTCAACAAGCATTGAATGTAATGAAACGCCATTTTCTGGGTGAGCCCTGGAGGGTCCCTGGCAACCCTCCCTCCCACCGGTTGGTGGTTTTTTCATAATGGTTGAAGCTTAGCTTCCGAACTGATGCTAGGCAGCCGGCGCGGTGAGGTCTGGGGCCCCCCCTCCCCCTCTCGGGGCGGGGAGGGCTGTATGGACGATCGACGCGGCAGTAAAGTGTGATGTTTGCTTGTTTACTTGTTTCCGTGGGATTGTAAGGTTTCTACCTCTCTGTTCAGTTTTCTGTTTTAGTTTTTACTATGTGGGGTTTGTTTTGTTATGCCTACCTTTGTGGGTGCCTAACCCTGGTTGATAGCAGATCAGGAGAACCCCAACCACAAGGGGGTTTTCCAGGGCCATTGCTCCCTGAAACCTCTCTGAAGGGGCCAGGTTCTGGCGCTGGTCCCTGGTAGGTCTGAACTCCTTGGCTAATGTTCTGGTCTAATATAACATACATTAGCCCGATAAGCTCCAGGGAGCCTCCGGGGCTCACCCAGAAAATGGCTTTTCATTACATTCAACGCTGGTTTTTTGCCAGACTTCCCTGCCCTATTGCTGCCAAAATGTCACTTACATTTATTTTATTCTTTTTCCCGTGATCAGGGAACACAAATGAACACTTTTCTGGGGGGAGCCCCGTCGGCTCTTCGGAGCTATCCAGGCTGATAAAGTATTGCTAATGTCAGACATTGGCATCAGTCTTGTGTATGGAGTTCTAGGCCTACTGGAGACCACGAGCCAGAATCTGGGCCTCTTAGAGAGCCATGAGGAGCAATGGCCCATGTAGAAACCCCCATGTGGTTGGAAGCATTCTATGTCTGCTATCGACCTGGTCAGGCACTCAGAAAGGTAAGCGTCCCAAAACAAACCCCTATTCTGGTGAAAATTGCTACCAAAAGCCAAACAAGGGAATAGAACTCCCAACCCCCCAAAAAAAAGAGCAAGAGCAATCGAGCATGACGTCATACATTGCCGCGCCGCTGTCTGCGCAGCTCCCCACTCCCAAGGAGGGGAAGGGGGAGCCCCAGACCCCCACCCGGCAATCCTTCCTTCAGTTCTGAGGCTGATGCTATAGGCAACTAACTTGAGTGGTATAATCTGGTTGAACAAAACAGGGAATAGTGAAGCAGAAATTTTCTAGAATTAATTGACGATTGCTTTCTTACGCAAACACATTAAGGAACCAACACGGGAAAATAATATTTTAGATTTAGTGTTACTAACAGGGAAACACAAATAATGACATCGAAATAGGGAGTGAGCTAGGGAACAGTGATCACAAAGAAATCAGATTTGGCATAGAATGGAATAGACCTGTAGGAGAAATTCTGTTAAAGTGCCAGATTTCGAAAGCTGATTTTAATAGCCTAAGAAATTTTTTGGGTCAAATTGATTGGAAGTCTTGGGTAGTGGGTGGGGCCGGTCTTGGAGCGAGACATGAACCCAGCGATGGGGAATGTAAAAAGGGATTTCGATGTAGATTCAATTTATATCGTATTTAAGAATATTCTAAACAAAGCACAGGAACGTAGTATACCACACAAATTGAATAGATCGATACTAATGACCCAAAGTGGATAACAAAGAATTTGAAGAATCTTATAGGTAAAAAGAGAGCCTGGTACAAGAGGTTTAAAAATGGGGAGGTCACTTTAGAACAGGAATTCGTACAACTAGTTAGAAATGTTAAAAAAGAGATAAGGAAGCAAAAAGAAACTATGAAGTTCGTATAGCAGGGCAAGCAAAGACAAATCCTAAAGGGTTTTTTCAGTTATATCGAACTAAGACTAGGGAAAAGATAGGTCCATAAAAAACTGAGAAGGTCAAATAACAGATAGTGATGAAGAGAGAGTAGTATTTTTAATAAATATTTTGTATCTGTTTTTACTAAAGAGGAACTTAATAATATGCCTTCAGCCCAACAAGTCTCTGTGGTGGGAACGAGACAGGTTGACGAGTTTAGCAGTTACCAGGGAGGATGTTATTAAACAAATAGTAAAACTCAAACCAAACAAATCCCAGGGCCGGATGAGTGTTTGCCAGAGTGCTGAAAGAATGCAAAGAGGAGCTTTGTGACCCACTGTCAATCATATTTAATAATCAATAGAGTCAGGCACAGTGGCCAGAGTTTTGGAAGTTGCTAATGTGATACAGTTTTTAAGAAAGGAGATAGATCAACTGCGTCTAACTATCGACCAATTAGCTTAACGTCTATTGTGGGAAAGTTACTCTGATCTATAATAGCAAATAAAATTCGTCTTCATCTTGAAAACATAAATTAATAATTGAGTTGCAACATGGTTTTATAAAAGGCCGTTCATGTTTAACAAATTTGTTATCTTTCTATTCTAGAATAGTTGAGGCAGATGATAGTAGAAAGGATTGTGATGTTGTGTACCATTGACTTTAGCAAAGCTTTCGATACAGTGCCACATGAAAGAATGATTAAAAAGATAGAGGCTCATGGTATTGGGGGTGCTATATTAAGCTGGATTAGGGCATGGCTATACCAAAGGAAACAGAGAGTTAGTATAAATGGAGTCAAGTCAGAGTGGGAAAATGTTTTAAGTGGAGTGCCTCAAGGCTTGTCTTGGGGACCTCTGTGTTTATAATATATAAATGATTTAGATTCAGGTTTGAGTAGCAACATTTGCAATTTGCTGATGATACGAAAATCGGTAGAGAAATTAATTCGGAGGAGGAACCACTATCACTTCAAGTGATCTAGATAGGGTTTTGAAATGGTCAAAGGACTGGCAGATGCAGTTTAATGCTGATAAATGTAAAGTTCTGAGGCCACGTAATGATGATAGAGTTACAAGATACGAGCTAGATGGTGTTGAGATGCGAAGTCGGATTGCGAAAGGGATCTGGAGTTATAATTAGTAAGAATTTAAAACAAAAGGATCAATGCATAAATGTTCGTAATAAGGCAAATAGGACACTCGGATTTATAATCGCAGCGTAAGTAACAAGACACCTGGTGTCATTCTCAAGCTATATCTTGCTCTGGTTAGGCCCCATTTAGATTATGCAGTTCAGTTTTGGCTCGCCATATTTTAGAATGGATATAAATTCACTTGAAACGTGTCCAGCGTAGGATGACTAAGTTAATTCCCAAATTAGAAATCTTTCATATGAAGAAAGTAACAAGCTTAATTTGCATTCACTGGAAAGGCGAAGAGTTAGGGGTGACATGATAGAGGTTTACAAGTGGATGAATGGACATAACAAAGGGGATATTAATAGGGTATTGAAAGTATCAACACAGGACAGAACGCGAAACAATGGGTATAAATTGGATAAGTTTAGATTTAGGAAAGACTTGGGTAAATACTGGTTCAGTTAACAGGGTTGTTGATTTGTGGAACCAATTGCCGCGTAACATTGTGGAGGTGGGGTCCCTCGATTGTTTCAAGCGCGGGTTGGACATGTATATGAGTGGGATTGATTGGGTGGTTATAAATAGGAGCTGCCTCGTATGGGCCAATAGGCCTTCTGCAGTTACCTTTGTTCTTATGTTCTTATGTTAAGTATAAATGGAGTCAAGTCAGAGTGGGAAAATGTTGTAAGTGAGTGCCTCAAGGCTCTGTCTTGGGACCTCTGTTGTTTATAATATATATAAATGATTTAGATTCAGGTTTGAGTAGCAACATTGCAAATTTGCCGATGATGATACGAAAATCGGTAGGGAAATTAATTCGGAGGAGGACTCACTATCACTTCAAGTTGATCTAGATAGGGTTTTGAAATGTCAAAGGACTGGCAGATGCAGTTTAATGCTGATAAATGTAAAGTTCTAAAGCTAGGTAATGATGATAGAGTTACAAGATACGAGCTAGATGGTATTTAGATTGCGAAGTCGGATTGCGAAGGGATCTGGGAGTTATAATTAGTAAGAATTTAAAACAAAAGGATCAATGCTAATGTCGTAATAAGGGA
>WNGS01164858.1:62517743-62533740 GCA_020271785.1 Procambarus virginalis
ACCCCCACATAACCTATAAATTATGTGAGAAATCTTTAGAGAGCCGAAAGAGACGCCAGAACGGCATAAAATCACTTGCAGAACGTAGGCACGAACGTGTCACGACCACAACGTAGCCGAGAAGGTGCCGGGAGCACCGCCAGTGGAAGAAGGCAGAGCTGTACATGCAAGAGAAGAGTAGGGTAGAGGCGAAGGAGGCGCCCCACACCCATATGCAGGGAAAACCCGGCGTCCTCCCCATAGCGGCAATCCAGAACACCCCAAGTAGCTACGGGGCACAGACTGGAGAAGTAAGAGGAGCGAGAGGTGCAGCACCCGAGAGAAAGGGATGCACAACACAGCACCCGTGCACACCGCCCACATAAAAAACTACCATGGCACAGGCAGGGGATGCCATATTTGGGTTGCTATAAGTAGCTAACTGAAGAAATATAATCACGAAT
Source organism: Procambarus virginalis (assembly GCA_020271785.1). Classification (NCBI taxonomy): domain Eukaryota; kingdom Metazoa; phylum Arthropoda; class Malacostraca; order Decapoda; family Cambaridae; genus Procambarus; species Procambarus virginalis. Next base: position 62,518,187 of record WNGS01164858.1, read on the forward strand.
GTGACTATAAAACTAGACAAAATATTTTTTATGAACGACTGATTTCCTTTGCAGAGTACACAGGCAGCCCGTGAACAGTAGCCGAAAAGAGTAGTACGGAGCGAAACATACATAGCATAGCTCTTCATTTGGGCTACAAGTAGCCCAATCTGGCAACCCTATGCAGCACAGACAGGTCCGAACTGCACAACCCACTCAGCAGGAAGGCACCACTAGGAATACTGAAAAGAAAGGAGCAGTGCCGAGACAAAGCACAGAGAGAAGATACAATCACGAAGAACGAAACAGGACCGAAAACCGAGAAGAAGCACGGAGGAGACCAACAAGCCCTAGAAAGGACCGAGGGAAGCCATACCGGCAGGCGACAGACTTTCCAAATCACGGGAAGAAGCAAAACCTTCCCGAACCTTCGAGAACATATAGAAGCAAGAGTAAAGCACGAAGGCACATAAGGCACAGTCACACCCGAGACCAAAAGTCATGCAGAACCCCGAGAAGAGGGGAACAAGACTGTGAAGGCCGGTCCCAAGAAGAAAGGTGGGAGAAACGGGAAAAGTACCCACCAACAGGACAGAAACCGACGAATCCAAGTGACAAGGAACCGACCCTGGGGAGGGCTGATGCCCACAACTCGTACGGAGAGGGGGGAAGAAAAAATCCCACTCCTAGTAACCGCAAGCACCGTCCAGCATAGAAAACCCCGGTGGGTCCAACGGGACCCAGACCCCCAAGTCAGCCCCTCCCCAGCCCTTGGAACCCACACTTGCAAGCCCCGGGGCCGAGCCTCCCCCCCAAAGCCCCAGCCTCACAAGAAAAAGCCGGGGCAGCCAGACATACTAACGAAGGAGCCCACTGGCAGACTCTCACAACACAGCTGGAGGAACAGCTGGAATGCCTCCGTCACTACCCCGGAAGGGAATTCCCCGAGACCGCCCGAGTCTCAAGACAGGAATTGATAAAATCGATAGGGAAGATTTCCTGAGACCTGGAACTTAAGAACAAGAGGTCATAGATATAACTACCTAAACACAGATGCCGAAGAAATATAAGAAAATTCACTTTCGCAAACAGAGTGGCAGACGGTTGGAACAAGTTAGGTGAGAAGGTAGGGAGCAAAGACCGTCAGTAGTTTTTCAAAGCATTATATGACAAAGAGTGCTGGGAAGACGGGACACCACGATCGTAGCTCTCATCCTTTAACTACACTTAGGCAATTACCAGAGGCCAGAAGACAACCAAAAGCGCCCACTAGCTGCAGGACCATGCTAGTCAACAGAGCAAGCTGCTCCCCCATCGCCCCGTCAACAGAGAAGGGAACAGAGCCCCTTGCGAAGAAAAGTATACATACACATATATACATATTATGTATATACACATACATATACACACAAGTTATGTTACACACACGTGTGTATGGACATACACACACACAGAGTACACATGTACATGTGAACACACACATACACATGAAAAGAAAAGTACAAGCCGCCGACCAGTGGGCAGAGAGCACCACGCCGGCCAGGCAAAGAAGGCACCCAACTGCATCAAAAGGCCCGCCTCGACAACAAACCTCAAGTCCCCAGCACATCACACAACACATGCCAAGACCCAAAAAGATCATTCTGCAATCCAGGAAGACCCCAGAACTCCATAAGGCAGAACCGGTCACACACGAGAAACAAAGCCCCCTGAACCCACAAAGGGGGCCCAGAGGAAAAACCTCTGGAACGAAACCAAAAACCCAAAGGAACCCGGATCGAACCAGGGGGCTGTGCTTTGCCTTTCTGTGGTGTATCTTCGCCGGCAAATGTGGTGGTTTTGGGCTCCCCCTGGTTCGATTCCGGGTTCCTTTGGGTTTTTTGGTTTCGTTCCAGAGGTTTCTTCCTCTTGGGCCCCCTTTGTGGGTTCAGGGGGCTTTGTTTCCTCGTGTGTGACCCGGTTCTGCCTTATGGAGTTTCTGGGGTCTTCCTGGATTGCAGACTGATCTTTTTGGGTCTTGGCATGTGTTGTGGATGTGCTGGGACTTTGAGGTTTTGTTGTCGAGGCGGGCCTTTTGATGCAGTTTTGTGCCTTCTTTGCCTGGCCGGCGTGGTGCTCTCTGCCCACTGGTCGGCGGCTTGTACTTTTCTTTTCATGTGTATGTGTGTGTTCACATGTACATGTGTACTCTGTGTGTGTGTGTATGTCCATACACACGTGTGTGTAACATACCTTGTGTGTATATGTATGTGTATATACATAATATGTATATATGTGTATGTATACCTTTTCTTCGCAAGGGGCTCTGTTCCCTTCTCTGTTGACGGGGCGCTGGGGGAGCAGCTTGCTCTGTTGACTAGCATGGTCCTGCAGCTAGTGGGCGCTTTTGGTTGTCTTCTGGCCTCTGGTAATTGCCTAAGTGTAGTTACAGGATGAGAGCTACGCTCGTGGTGTCCCGTCTTCCCAGCACTCTTTGTCATATAATGCTTTGAAACTACTGACGGTCTTTGCCTCCACTACCTTCTCACCTAACTTGTTCCAACCGTCTGCCACTCTGTTTGCGAAAGTGAATTTTCTTATATTTCTTCGGCATCTGTGTTTAGGTAGTTTATATCTATGACCTCTTGTTCTTAAAGTTCCAGGTCTCAGGAAATCTTCCCTATCGATTTTATCAATTCCTGTCTTGAGACTCGGGCGGTCTCGGGGAATTCCCCTTCCGGGGTAGTGACGGAGGCATTCCAGCCTGTTCCTCCAGCTGTGTTGTGAGAGTCTGCCAGTGGGCTCCCTTCGTTAGTACTTGTCTGGCTGCCCCGGCTTTTTCTTGTGAGGCTGGGGCTTTGGGGGGGATGGCTCGGCCCCGGGGCTTGCAGTGTGGGTTCCAAGGGCTGGGGAGGGGCTGACTTGGGGGTCTCGGGTCCCGTTGGACCCCACCGGGGTTTTTCTATGCTCTGGACGGTGCTTGCGGTTACTAGGAGTGGGATTTTTTCTTCCCCCCCTCTCCGTACGAGTTGTGGGCATCAGCCCCTCCCCAGGGTCGGTTCCTTGTCCCTTGGATTCGTCGGTTCTGTCCTGTTGGTGGGTACTTTTCTCCGTTTCTCCACCTTTCTTCTTGGGACCGGCCTTCACAGTCTTGTTCCCCTCTTCTCGGGGTTCTGCATGACTTTTGGTCTCGGGTGTGACTGTGCCTTTATGTGCCTTCGTGCTTTACTCTTGCTTCTATATGTTCTCGAAGGTTCGGGAAGGTTTTTGCTTCTTCCCGTGATTTTGGAACGTCTGTCGCCTGCCGGTATGGCTTCCCTCCGGTCCTTTCTAGGGCTTGTTGGTCCTCCTCCGTGCTTCTTCTCGGTTTTCGGTCCTGTTTCGTTCTTTCGTGATTGTATCTTCTCTCTGTGCTTTGTCTCGGCACTGCTCCTTTTCTTTCAGTATTCCTAGTTGGTGCCTTCCTGCTGAGTGGGTTGTGCAGTTCGGACCTGTCCTGTGCTGCATAGGGTTGCCAGATTGGGCTACTTGTAGCCCAAATGAAGAGCTATGCTATGTATGTTTCGCTCCGTACTACTCTTTTCGGCTACTGTTCACGGCTGCCTGTGTACTCTGCAAAGGAAATCAGTCGTTCATAAAAATATTTTGTCTAGTTTTATAGTCACATTCGTGATTTATATTTCTTCAGTTAGCTACTTCTAGCAACCCAAATATGGCATCCCCTGCCTGTGCCATGGTAGTTTTTTATGTGGGCGGTGTGCACGTGTGCTGGTGTTGTGCATCCCTTTCTCTCGGGTGCTGCACCTCTCGCTCCTCTTACTTCTCCAGTCTGTGCCCCGTAGCTACTTGGGGTGTTCTGGATTGCCGCTATGGGGAGGACGCCGGGTTTTCCCTGCATATGGGTGTGGGGCGCCTCCTTCGCCTCTACCCTACTCTTCTCTTGCATGTACAGCTCTGCCTTCTTCCACTGGCGGTGCTCCCGGCACCTTCTCGGCTACGTTGTGGCGTGACACGTTCGTGCCTACGTTCTGCAAGTGATTTTATGCCGTCTGGCGTCTCTTTCGGCTCTCTAAAGATTTCTCACATAATTTATAGGTTATGTGGGGGTCTATGTCCTCCAATTCCACATTCCATAACATGGCATTTACTCACATTAAATTCCATTTGTCAAGTGTTGCTCCATATACTTATTTTGTCCAGGTCTTCTTGAAGGGCATGACAATCATCTAGGTTTCTTATCTTCCCTATTATCTTAACATCATCAACAAACGTGTTCTTATAATTCTGTATTCCCACTAGTAGATTGTTTATGTAGACAATGTACATTACCGGTCCATGAATTGAACCCTGTGGTACTCCACTCGTGACATTCCTCCAATCCAATACCTTGCCTTTGATTACAGCCCTCATTTTTCTGTCAGTTAAGAAATTCTTCATCCATGTTAGAAACTTACCTGTTCCCCTCCAATGTGTTCTAGTTTCCAGAACAACCTCTTATGGGAAACTCTGTCGAAAGCCTTTTTTAGGTCCAGATAGATGCAGTCAACCCAACCATCTCTTTCCTGTAAAATCTCTGTGGCTCGATCATAAAAACTGAGTAAGTTCGTTACACAGGATCTTCCAGATCGAAAACCATACTGTCTGTCTGATATTACAGTACAAGTATATCGTTTTCCTCCAAATGTTCTACTCATTTAGTTTTCATTATTTTTTCCAATATTCTGACTATTACACTTGTCAATGATACAGGTCTATAATTGAGGGGTTCTTCCCTGTTGCCATTTTTGTAGATTGGAACTATATTAGCCTTTTTCCACACGTCTGCTATGACTCCTGTACACAGGGATGCCTGAAAGATCAGGTGAAGTGGAATGCTGAGCTCAGATGCACATTCTCTCAGAACCCATGGTGAAACTCCATCTGGACCAACTGCTTTGTTCTTACTTAGCTCCTTGAGCATTTTTTCCACTTCGTCTCTAGACACCTCTATGTGCTCTATGTTGTTCTCTGGAATTCTTATTGTGTCTGATTCCCTGAAGATTTTATTTTGTACAAACACACTTTGGAACTTTTCGTTTAGTGTTTCACACATTTCATTTTCATTTTCTGTGAATCTATTTCCCATTTTCAACCTCTGAATATTATCCTTTACCTGCAATTTGTTGTTTATGAATTTATAGAATAGACCTGGTTCTGTTTTACATTTGTCTGCAATCCCTTTTTCAAAATTTCTTTCTGCCTCTCTCCTCACTGCCGTGTAGTTGTTTCTTGCATCTTTGTATCGCTTGTACGTTTGGGGTTTGGCCTCATCCTGTATTGATTCCATTTTTGTGTCTTTTGGTCTCAGGCCCTCTCGCAATTTCTGTTGAACCAATCCTGTTTCCTAGTTCTGCGTCTTTGTTTTGGTATAAATTTTTTTGTGCCTTTATCATATATTTTACTAAACTTGACATACATCTCATTCACTTCCTTGCCTAGCAACAAGTCTGTCCAATTGTACTCGGTAAAAAAATATTTCTATGGTCGCCATAATGTCCTCTCGTGAAGTCAGGTTTTTCAACTGCTTCAACCTCCTTATTTTCTTCCAGATTATAATGTATTGCATACTTTATTCCCAAAAAGACATGGTCACCTTTACCCAAGGGAGGAAGGTATTAAATGTCAAATATCTCTTCCTCCTTCCTGGTAAATATCAAATCTAGCATGTAGGGAACGTCCCCTTCCCTCATCCTCGTAGCTTGTTTAACATGTTGATACAGGAATGTCTCCAGGATGAGGTCTACAAATCTACAGGTCCAAAAATCTTCTGTTTAGGTTCACATGCTTCCCAGTCTATGGATTTCAAGTTGAAGTCGCCGACTATCAACAGGCGTTGATTCTTGGAACACCGCCAACGCCACCTCCCTTCATTTGGCTTAACGCGAGTCACATACACACAACAGTTCTTTCTTCCTCCGTGACCAATTCCCTTCCTCCGTGATCAATTCCCTTCCTCCCTGACCAACTTCCTTCCTCCCTGACCCACTCCCTCCCTCCCTTCCTGACTGTTATTCCCCAGGTGGTCCCTCCCAAAGCTCCCTCTCTCCCGACACCACCCACCCACCCTACCCCCTCCTACACCATGCAACTGAATGGCCGCAAGTTAACCGGCTCCGATTTTTTATCCAGCTTCCATGGATATTTTGGCCGGATATTGAGATAACTTTATCTGGTCAGGATTTTGGCCGTATAAGAGCGTTTTCCAGATATTCGAATCTCGGATAATCAAGTGTCTACAGTAATTCATCTCTGGAAAGTTAGTGACTTTTGTTCTCTGATCCTTAACTGTTTATCCAACAGTAATAAGGGGCCGAAGTTGAAAGTAAATTGGCAGATTGTGTTCCAGGAAAAATTGGTAAGTGTTGGTTTAATATAAGCTGTGGAAAGAAGAGCTCTTAAGTATCTGATGAAATTTTACTGATACTGTACAGCAAAAATACTATGCTAATACCACTGATATTAATATTAGTACATCTGTTAATAAAAACCTCATCCTAGCAATATTTGAAATAAAATATGACTACCAATAACACACCTTACTTTCTCCCAAGTACCTACCTCAGAACACCAGCTTAGTCAGCTAGGCATTATTTTCTGTACTAGACCCCCTCAGTAGCAAACTGGAGCTGAAAGCACTGACACCTCAGGGTGCTGTACTCACCTGGGTAGGAGGCCTGCCATGTTCATTACATCCTCCCACTTGGTAAAATGTGTGATCCAATATTCTGAATGCACTTGAACTCAAAGTTTCCTGCATCCAACAAAACTGCTCATTGGGAATCATTACATCAAGAGCAGACTTACCATAATATGGTATTCACTCAGCAATTTTTTTAAGGACATCACCTACTCTAAATATACTTATCACTTTGATTATTGATGTTTATCCATCTCTATAAAATATTCATACATTATAATATCTAACATTTTTCTCTTAGGTTTGCCTACAATATTTCAACTCTTTGCTCAACACATCCCAGCTGAGGAGCGTAGTCGGGCCTTTGGGTACATGGTTGCTGCTGGCTCTATAGGCCAGACTGTTGCATCATTGGTTAGTTTGCATTTCCTATTTACCTTTAGTAATGTTTTTGTTAATCCAACAGGAGCCTTGATGAGAGTTCGAAGGTATGTGCTGGGTGTTCCCAGGTGTGTTGGATTTGTTCATTGATGTATCACGTTAACACTTTCGTGCGCGCGGCACTCAGGGAAAAAGAAAGCACATTGTGCGCGCGGCGTTCTGGGCGCTCAAGTGTAAAGACAAAAAAGTGTATAAACTTTTCACGCTCCTAACATCAATTCTCGAGCTACGTATTTCATTTTGGTATCAATGTGTTGGCAATAAAATTCTCTACAAGATCATATGCATAAAATGTCACCAAAGCATTTGCTATCCCACCACGAAATAAATAAACACGAAGATGACTCGCCGTGACACCCAAACAGGAAGTAAATGTTCATACTTTTCGTTTGTTGCCAGCTCCACAGTGATCCTACAGCATTGATTTTGATATCACTGAACTCGCAATAAAATTCCCCACCCAGACATATGCCTATCAATGTATAATTATGATACGGGGTGACCCGCACGAGTGTGGGAAGTAGCCGAAGCGTTAGCCGTGATTTCAGCAGCGACGACACTGTTGTGATGCAGCGCTTTGAAAGTTTATACTTATTTCACTGTCCTGACATTATTTCTGGAGCTACGTATTTCATTTTTATAGCAATGTGTTCGCAATAGAAAGTTCTATAAGAACATGGGTAGAATTGGTCAACAGAGTGTCAAATAAATTTGCGGCGAATAAAATCTTACGCGTGTTTGTACCCGTGAACGTAAAAAGTTTTTACTTTGTTCATGTTTTTCAAGTTTATACTTGTTTCACACCGTTTTTTTTTTTTGTATAGTGTTCGGAATAAAATTCCCTACACAGACATATGCCTATCAAGTACAATTCTTGGGAATTCACAGCTGTAGAGACGGCCAAACACACACAACCGGAACCCGCTCTGGATACTCCAACTCACACCCGCAACACCCACAAAAAAAGTTTCTGGTGTTTCGTGTATACTTACTTTAGTTTTCGTGCTACAGTTGTCATTTAGGTATCAAAATATTCCTAAGAAAATAGACTACAATACTACAACAACCTAGGACAATTATGTGTACTTACCAAAGGAAAGACGATTGTAGAAAAATAAGTTGAGCGTTTTCTCTCCACTCCACCTCCTTCAGGTACCGATTCCTGAAGTTGCTCAACAGATGTTCGTAGGTGGAGTGAAGCTGGTGCTGGTGGTTACTTCTTGTCCACCCAATACACCCTTTTCCTGTGATAAGTGGTGTAACACGGTATGACACAAAGTGGAACATCGCATGTCTTGCATGCCATACTAGTTTCCTTCCTAATACCCGACTTTGAACACACTTAACACCTGCGACGTTTGGGGAGTTTTACAAGTTCATGCTTCAATTTGTAGTTCAGGCGAGTCTCTGATAAAACAACACGTCCCTGTTGTCTCTGTGTTGGTTGTACACTACAGTCTGAATCGTCGCTCTCACCATTGTCTTCAAACAACAGTGTAGCAGATGAAATATCTTCATCAGATTCATGGTCGGCTTCAGCACGAGGTGTAGACGTGAGAGAGGGCGCCTCACACCCGACGGGCCAGGTGTTGACGGGTTAGCAGCAGGATACACAGGACCAGTGTCATCATTTATGTCTGGAGCATGAACTAAATGAGGAGATGGTGTTGTTGTTGCAGGCCACTCTTCCTTGTCAAATTTCAATAAAGCCCAAATAGCAACCTCATGAAACTGGAGCAGAGTTAGTTTCTTTCGGTCATCTGTGTTGGCCTTGTACAATGCATAAGCGTTTTGCAAAGCCATTTGCAGGAAATAAAAGGTTATTTTCTTTGTCCACTTGTGACATTTCCTGGCGAAATGGTAATACTTTACCATTTGATCAAAGTGGTCAACACCCTTCATGAACTTATTGTAGTCAATAATTGCCTTTGGTTTGTTCACCACAACCTGCTGTAGTCCTGTTGTTCCATCTGGCCTACGAACTCGTTTGCGTTTTTGAACTCTATTTGTGTCTGCATTGTGGAGGTTGGTAATCATAGAGACAACTCGCTTGTCTTTCCACAGCAGAATGAAGGTGTTGTCCTTGCGGCGGTAGACTGTGGTATCCACATCAATCTTAGTCTTCGCTATATGTTGCAGGTCTTTTGGGGCGCCACGTACGAGTCTAATTGTTCCACACGTGTAGACCCCAATGGTGGAATATTGTCCTCAAGCCACACAACACTGGCCCCAGGCTGGCGAGTACGTACCGGACGTGTACGCTTGCGAGAAGGCTGGGGTGCCTCATCTTCCTCACTCGGTTCATCCTCACCTGATAATTCATAGCTTGAATCACTCCTACTATCAACAAATGGGGTTATTTTCAAACGACGAGTAGGAGGTCGTTTCCTTAGCTGGATTTTAGGCATGCACGCACCACGTGTGCGCCTTGTGGTGAGAGGCGGCGGTGCTGGTGCCCCCTCCTCTGTTAGGCCTTCAGTGTCCTCCTTCTGTCGATTCAGCCCCATGGGCTCCAGGCCCCCCAAATTCACATTCTTCTTCTAAATCCTCACCTTCTGCCTCACTTCCATCCAAATCCACTTGATCAAAGGCATCCAAGAGATTGGGAATCTTGGTGGGAGTGAGCCTCAATCCAGAGAACCTCCTATAGATGTCGGTAATCTTGTCTTTTCCAGATGAATCAGAGGCTCCTGTAGCCGAAACACCGCTTGGGCCTGGTGCTGGATCCATTATTGATGAATGTAGTTGGTTACAAACACACAGAAACGGGTAAAAATCCTTGAAACCGTGCGAGTTTGGCGCGCGAGGGGAGAGAGATGCGATCGCTCCATGTGACAACAAAATGGGCCTGTCACGTGACCCAGTAGGCCGACGTGACATTCGGCCTACCTGAGAGAACGGGACTTTCATGGCGCACAGTTTGAAACAAACCCCGAGTAAATCGGATTTAAGATGGATTTTTTACAATTATTTTAATACGGACCGTAAATGTACGACGCGACCGCACAACCGATAGAAATATTGCCGTCGTATATGTACGGGATGGGTGCGCGAAAATGTTAACACCTTCGCTGCCTGATGACGTCAACGTCATAAAACCAAAATACAGAGAATGTCCAATGATGCAAATAGCATCAACAATTTTTTTAAATTTGTAGAAATTCCATTTATTGTCTGAATACTACGGGACTTGTTTTAAAATGTGCATCAGTTTCAGCCCATTCTCTGTATACCCCACGTGGCATCCTGACCCTTGCCGTGTGGTTGCCCACCCAAGCTGGAGGCTCACTGTTCTCGTGACAGCCGTGGCCTCACCTCGAGTCGAAAAGTTCCCCATTCTGGTTATTTTATCTCGGGTATTTGTTGTTACCGGCTTTATATAGACTGCAAATTGACTTCCAGATGGATACTGATCAAGAACAGAGCCAATCCATGACAAAAGCTACGAAAGAAACATGTATGAGGGAAAAGTTATTGAGTTTTTATGAAAAGTATAGAAAAGGGAGACTTGTATGTTCTTATGCAAATATTCCTTTACAGCATTCTATTGCAAACAATTTGATACCAAATTGAACAACGTAGCACAAAATTTGAGGTCAGAAACCTGAAAAGAGCATAAACATTTTTGTGTGGTGGTGAGCTCTCGGCCTGCCTTGCGGTGTGCGATGGGTCTAAAGCATAGGAAAGAGAGACTTGTATGTTCCCTTATGCACGTATTCCTTTAGAGCATTCTATTGTGAACAGTTTGATACCAATTGGAACTACATATCATAGAAATTGAGGTCAGAAAGCTAAACAAAGTATAAATATTTGTGGGTGGTGGTGAGTTAGCGCGCACCACTCGGCCTACCTTGAGGTGCGAGGTGAGTCTCCCGCTGGGGCAGCGAAAGTGTTAATGAGATTTCTCTGTATAATGTTTTTATTGCTATAATTTAATTAACTAAAAAAAAGCATCGTTGAATGTAACGAAACGCCATTTTCTGGGCGAGTCCCGGAGGCTCCCCGGAGCTATTCATGCTGAATGGATATGTATAACTCTCTGGCATCAGTCAATGTGCACAGAGTTCTTGCCTACCGGGACCATGAGCCAGAACCTGGGACCCCTTCAAGAGATGCACAAGGAGCAATGGCCTATAGAAACCGCTTGTGTGGTTGGGAGCATTCTATGATACCTGGTTGATACCTGGTTGATGGGGTTCTGGGAGTTTTTCTACTCCCCAAGCCTGGCCCGAGGCCAGGCTTGACTTGTGAGAGTTTGGTCCACTAGGCTGTTGCTTGGAGCGGCCCGCAGACCCACATACCCACCACAGCCCGGCTGGTCCGGAACTCCTTGGAGGAATATATCTAGTTTCCTCTTGAAGATGTCCACGGTTGTTCCGGCAATATTTCTTATGCTCGCTGGGAGGGTGTTGAACAACCGTGGACCTCTGATGTTTATACAGTGTTCTCTGATTGTGCCTATGGCACCCCTGCTCTTCACTGGCAAAAAATATTGATGTTATATACTAAAATAATACTATGTTATGGCATCCTTGTTCATCTTAGGGTAAGAGGCAGTTTGCACTGGTAGAAGTGCATGGTACTGTGCAGCTAGTTTTTACCCCTGTTCTGCCTGGGTACACTGTCCTTTTGCGGGGTTTTCTTTTTCTTTTTGTTTTCCTGCCTGGTAGGGGCTTTGCCTTTGGTTGTTGCCCCCTGTGTATATAGCATACGCTTCTCTGTTCTGGTGGTACCCCCACCTAGCGTCTGTGTCTGACCAGTGGTCCTCCTTTCTTCCGGCTTCTGCAGCTGTGCAGGCCTCTTTTTTTGAGGTCAGGGCTTTGGGAGATGACTTGGCCCCAGGGCCTGATATGGTGGTTCTCTGTTTCTGAGGGGCTCCCCGGTCACTTGACCAGGCCTCCTTTCTGGAGGGAGCCCCTACACCTCCCCAGAGCTATCCATGGCTGTTATGGATACCCTAACTATTTTGCATCAGTCGATGTGGGTGGAGTTCTAGGCCTACCGGGGACCACGAGCCAGAACCTGACCTCCTCACAGAGGCACGAGGACCAATGGCCCATAGAAATGCACATGTGATTTGGAGCATTCTATATCTGCCATTGACTGGGACAGGCACCCAGAAAGATAAGCACCACAAAACAAACCCCTATTCTGGTTAACAACGAAAATCGTCTAAAGAGTGGACAGAACTCCCCAAAAGAAAAAAAGAGCAAACAAGCATGACGTCACACGAGCCGCGTCGCATGTCTGTGCAGCTCCTCCCCTGGTAGTGGTAGTTATTGCACTGGTGGGGCGCGGGGTACTGCGTAGCTAGTTTTCATGTTTAACAGCGGCCGGCTCTGTTCTCTTCGAGTACATTGTCCTCTTGTTAGATTTTTCTTTTCTTTTTGTTTTTGCCTGGAGAGGGGGGTCTGCCTTGTGTTCTCCCTCCTCCCTTATGTTAGGGTCATTTGTGTGGTGGCACCCACTGCTTCTCCCTTGTGAGTGGACACGTCCCGTGAGTTCAGCTTTTAGCAGTTTGGTTGGTAGTTTGGGGCGCCGGTTAGCAGTACCCTGCCTGGGATAACCCTTAGCAGACCCAGTCTAGGGGCCCTGGAAAACCCTGTGGGGGCACTCGTGTTCGATGGAGGATACCCCTGTGTCCCCTCTCGCTTTGGGAGAGTTTGAGGGTTACTCTGTCCCCTTGTCTCAGGGCGACACTCATTGTTTTTGCCTCCATCATGCTGCCTGCTGGGTCGGTGACACATTCGACCCTGGGTCCTGCGAGCTTTGTTGTTTGTTTGTGGCTCCACTTACCCAATCTGTTGATGACATTCTTCGGGTGCAGGTGGCTCGAGCTTTGCCGAAGAGGTTGTTGCAACACGCTAGTTTGGTTGCCTCCCGGATGCCCCGAGGCTGCCCCGTTTTGCTTCTCAGGACCTGGACTTGGGGATGTTGGTCGCGTCGGTCTTGATTCTGTCCACGCCCCCTCGTTCTTCCCCTGCTGTGGTTCATTCGGTCCCCTGCCCCCCTGCTTCCGGCTCCTAGGTTTCTTAGGGCTTCGGGGTCAGGGCAGGGTTTTGAGATTTGAGACACGGGTAGTTTTGGGGGTTGCCCCTTCCAGGGTTGCATCGGAGGCATTCAAGTCTGTTCCTCCAGCTGTAGCTCCGGGGTCTGACCAGTGGGCCTGCTTTCTTCCTGCTATTTCGGCCGCCCTGTCTTTTTCTTGTGAGGCCAGGGCTTTGGAGGGCGACTCGCCCCCGGGGCCTGACGTGGTGGTTCCTGGGGTTGGGAAGGTGCTGACTTGGGAGCTTTGGGCTATGTTGGACCTCGCCTGGGTTTTCCGACCTTCCAAATGGGGCTTACTGTTACAAGGAGTGGGCTTTTCCTCTCCTCCCCTCAGCGTACGAGTTGCCTTCAGGTGTCGGCTCCTCCTTGGGTTAGGTTCCGTGTCCCTTCCGGCCCGTTGGCTCCGTCCTTCTGTGGGGCGTTTTCTTCACTTTCCCACCTTTATTCTCTAGGACCTGTTTTCTGCATCATGCCTCAATCATTTTCTGTTGTCTCAGGTCCTACATGTCCATTGGTCACAGATGCTATTGGGGGCATCTGTGCCTCCGTGATTTTGTGCTTGTTGGTCAGGTTCTTGAAGGTTCGAGTGGGTCTTACCTGCTTCTGCATTATTGGATGTCTGTTGCCTTCCGGTGGGGCTTACTTCCAGTCCTTTCTAGGACTAGTTGGTACTCTTCTGGTACTCCTCTCTTTTCTCATCTTTCAATGCTGTTTCGATTTTTAATAGTCGCCTCTTTTCATCCTTTGTCTCGACATTACTAGTTATTTGGTTCCATTTTCCTTGTTGGCACCCTCCCCGGGGGTCCCGAGTGGTGCAGCCCGGCCTCATGTGTCCTGCCTATGGTGCCGACCGGTGATTGTTTTGTTTTTGGTCGGTGTAGACATGTGTCCGGTGTTCGGTGCACTTTCTCCCGGGCTATACACTGCTCTCGGCTCGCTCATCTTATGCTCTCCATCATTCGCCTGTGGGAAAGTCTAACTCTAAATATAACTAATAATCATTATAAATTAAGTGCAAACAATAGCTGTCGAGAGGACCACCTCCTTTTTTATGAAAAGAAGGAAAATACATTAATGTGAAATGGACTCCAATAATCAGTGTCCTATGTGAATCGAATTAAATCAATGAAGATATTAATAGAGCATTAAATGAAACTGTACAATAGTTACAATTAATTAAAGAGTAAGACTTAACACACAAATTCTGGAGGGTTACATAACTGAAAAGATAAATATATCCCTAGTATTATTTTACAGACTGGTTCTACGTTTAATGAAGTAAATACGAGTCATCATGTAGTTTCCGAACCCCTTGGGTGTAGACCCCGCCGGTAATCGGTGTAAATTCCCCCCCCGTAAACGAGAAAATAGAGTGAAAAAATAAACTAGAAATGAAAAGAATTTGTTTTTCAAAAAAATTTATGAAAAAACTCTAGGGAAAAAAATCGAAAGGTTGCATAAGCGTAAATGCGACTGATTTTGTTATGAACTCGCCAATAGTGAAGCCCTGAGCCGCTTTATAAAAAGTCCTTAATTGTTCCTAGCTGACTATTAAGACTCTGGCAAACATCCTCTGGTATGTTTCTGCGAGCCTGCAGGAACATCCTGCCAGCCAGCCTAGCCCCCACCCCACCTGTCTGCAGAAACATCCTGGCCACCGGTGGGTACCCGAGCGGACAGCAACGCTGGACAAGTGATCTCTGTGGTCGTGGGTTCGATCCCAGGCGCCTGGCGAGAACAATGGGCAGAGTTTTCTTTCATGGTAAAAAGAGTTGAAACCAGAAGTTCTACCTGACTTACTTGGATCCTGCAGCCGTCTCCAAGACCAATACCGCGGTTTTTACACAACTCCCCATGCACTGCGAGCTATGTCAATGAAGGCCGTTCTACCTCTTCGCCACTTAATTCAGTACAACACAGAATCACACTAGCATCATGCTATTGTGATTTCTGTGTTGTAGTGTTAACATCGATGTTATTTTCGTTGCCCAATCGAAGACTTATTAATATCTGCCTGTAGTTTTTCAGGTCTGCTTCAGGGGGCAATTTCATATTGATTTTGTATCATCTGCAAAGATGTACAGAACTGTGGCTAGTATTTTTGTTTATATTTGAGATAGAAATGAGAAATAGCAGTGTGCATAGAACTGTGCCCAAGGTAACTGGGTTACAGAGCTTTTCACTGCATTGGCGTTTGATCTTATTTGACTTGACCACTCACTCTCCTAATTCTGTTGACAAAGTTGAAAATCCAATGTCCCCCCCTTTGTTAGGGCAGTTTGTTTTCTTCTGGCGGTTGGCTCTCTGCCAATATCCTTGACCATATGGGTCTTTCTGGATCCCCTTTCCTGGTTGGTAATTGGTTAGGGTGTTTCTTGGTGTTATGAGATGTTGGTGTGTCGGTTTAAGGTAACTCCCTGCCGATGTTATG
>WNGS01164858.1:62541949-62559246 GCA_020271785.1 Procambarus virginalis
AATGGACTCTTAGGACCTCCAGTGAGAGACAGCCGTCTTGGAAAAAATTCCCAGAATGCCCTAGAGCTGCTGGCTGGGTTACTTCTGAGTGAGCAACCATGGGTGGCGCATGCGCCTCTGGCTTCAAAACACCTGTCCGACGCAGTGTTGAAAGATGACGCTATGTCGGTGAAATTCAAACTTTATTGTTTGAAGAACATAAGGGTCACAATATTGGTGAACCTAGGCGAACACAAAGGTCGGACGCAAGTGATACAGCACCTATGAGGATGATACAGCGAGCGTATCCAGTTATAGCTCTAGCGTCACCCTTGCAATCCTATGCTATCTCCAATTTATTTAGACGATACATAGATGAATCATTTTCTGCATTCAGTGATGATGCATCTGATACAAGTAGCATAGATGAACAGTATTAGTGGCTTCCATGGTGGTGTTTTCCATGGATATTTTCAAGAATACCTGAATCTCTTCCTGACTGACGGACACTCTTTGAGGCAAGCTGAATCTCTTCCTGTGTGGGACCATACAAAGCGATCTTTTCAAGACTACATTACAAATTGATCTTTTCCTATAATCTTCTCAATACTACCTTATGCTTTACAAGCTTGGCTACATACAACCTACAAGTACTAAAGCCAAGGGTGTACGTGAGTGCGTTATTTGCAAGCACACAGAATGAAGAAACAGGAAGCGAAAATTTATCTGTACCTGGTGCAATGAGAGCGAAGTCGCGCTGTGTACCATGGACTACTTCGTTGATTATTACTCACTTCCGAAGTACTGAGTGTGTAATACAGTGCGTTACTGTGTAAATAGTGTGTGAAACTGTACATATTGTAATTTTAGTGAATTTTTAACAAGTAATATTGTGACAATAAATATTTATTGTGGACACATTACTGACACATGTATCACAGTTCCATGGAACATTTTGAACGTTCTACTTTATACATATTGTAAAGGACACAAATATGCATCATATACGATAAAAAACAAATAAAACCGCATTGAAAATACATAAACAAATAATTGAAAATATATTTGTGGCAACACCCGGTACTTGAATGGCCTGCGCGAACGTGTCTGGGCGATTCATGCACGGGCGACCAGGCCCTGATGACGTCACAGCGCACCTTGTCCACGTCCCCACAGCCAAAGTAAATGGAATTTTGTATTTATTTTTCCATAGACATGTTCAGGGAAGGGAATTTATTATTTTACGAAGAAAAAAAAAATTGGGGGAACACTTTATTTCATGCGCACAGGGGGAATTTCACAATAAACTCGGCGCAGTACGGTGGTTAAGAACTTGCCGCAGACCAGAACCATAACCTGGTCCACTCAAAGAAGTGCACAGAGCAGGGGATTGTTATGATTACCCTCACCAAGGAAAGATCTGGAAAATAAACAAAACAAAACAATTGTAATGTTTACAGATACATGAAAACTGAACCAACAAACAATCTAACCAGTAGTCAGTTCGGACCTAGTTACATCTGGTAACTAGGTAGGTGGTAGCACTAGTGGAAGCTGCCAACTCCTATAACAATACTTATCAAACTGGAGCCCTAAGACCAGTAATCACTTAGAAAGGGGAAGGGACCAGGGAGTCAATGAAGCCCAACCAGAAAGCTGCTGCTGCTTCTTCACCATTTCTGCTTCAAGCAATCTTAGATACACATTTGAAGAAGTCTAGTAGCCCAAATAAGACTGAAATTAGCAATAACCTGTATGTAGATAATTTCCAGGGAACTACCAACAGTGAAGGAAAGCTGCTAAGCAGCTTTTTGTCATGAAAAGAATCATGAGGCTAATCGAGAATTATTGGGAGCAAATATGGCTCTCCAGCTGTGGGCCTCCAATAATCCTAAATTATAAAAAACTAATAGAAGATGAATTTCCCGACTACAAGGTACCAAAGAAACTAAAAGTGCTAGCAACTGAGTGGGACACATATTCAGATAAGTTGACTATTAAATCGGTGAAATCAGATGCCGATAAATTTACCATGAGGAAACCGTTATTACAAGTCAGCAAAATGTTTGACCCTTTGGGACTAGTAAGCCCCATATTAATTAAGGGTAAACTGCTAATGCAGGAATGCTGGCAAAATAAAATAGGATGGGATGATCCATTACAAATGCCTCACTAGAAAAAACCAGCATTGAATGTAATGAAACGTCATTTTCTAGGCGAAACCTGGAGGCTCCCCAGAGCTTACTAGGCTGATAATGCTAATGTCAGACTTTGGCATCATTCATGTGTATGGAGTTCTGTAGGCCTACCAGGGACCACACGCCAGAACCTGGCCCCCTCAGAGAGGCATGGGGAGCAATGGCCTATAGACATCCCCATGTGGTTGGAAGCATTCTATAACTGCCATCGACGGGTCAGGCACCCAGAAAGGTAAGCATCCCAAAACAAACCCCTATTCTGGTGAAAATATTGCTACCAAAAGCCGAACAAGTGGATAGAACTCCCCTAAAAGAAACGAGCAAATGAGCATAACGTTACACGTAGCCGCGTCACTGTCTGTGCAGCTCACCCCCTCGCCACAAGGGGGAAGGAGGAGCCCCAGACCCCCCTATGCCAGCAATCCACCCGTCAGTTCTGAGGCTAGATGTCAAAACACGCAAAAAAATGCTGACCAGCGGGAGGGATCGATGCCAGGGAGCCTCCGGGGTCTCACCCAGAAAATGCAATTTCATTACATTCAACGCTAGTTTTCTTGGGGGAGCACCTTCGGCTTCCCGGAGCTAACTACCCACAAAGGAAAAGTATAATAGAGACTTACCCGGGAGACAGTCGCTGCTCACTTCTCAACTCGAAGTCGAGGCAACTGGCTGCAACTGCCAACCCAAAGCGACACAAGCCCGACTGGGCCCCGGAACGTTCACGAGGTAACGGGCAGCCAGGACCCTGTTCGACCGCCAAAATCCCCGCACCCGAATGTCAGCCCAGGACATGTTGCCAAAGATGGCAGCAAGAGCAACGAACTAACGAACGTCATGGGCACGGTGATAAACCGCAGGCTGGCTAGTCTTAATAACTCTACGGACAACCTGGGAGACCCGCTCCTGCGAACAGGGAAGAAGGAAAACTGGATCAACCCAAAGCGTGGCCCCAGACACAGAAACCGTGGCACACAAATAACGGCGAAGAGCCGCAACCGGACACAAAACGTGATGCACCCCCAGTCTAACCAACCAAGCATCAACAACCCAGGAACCCCTCCGGAAAGCAGCATTCTCATTCTTTGCCAGAAAAGAAGGAGACGGCTGCAGATGGACAAAACCATCACGAAGACCAAAAGAGCAGAAACCCCCTGCGCCGGAGAAGAGCATGAAGCTCCCCAACTCGACCCCCAGAGGCCAAAGCCAACAGAAAAAAGAGCTTTGGAGATACACTCCTGAACCGAAGGAGTCACAACAAACCGAGGAGAAGAAAGAAAAGAGAGCACTCTGTCCAATGACCAGGACGGCTCAGGCGGTGCATGAGCAGGCCAGATGTGAAACAACACATGAGACAGCTTGCGAAATGATGCAGAAGTAACATCAATACCGATAGCAAGCTGAAGTGGCTCCGCCAGTGCTGCACGATACGAAGCGACAATGTTAGGCATAAGGTACCTGGTTGATGGGGTTCTGGGAGTTCTTCTACTCCCCAAGCCCAGCCCGAGGCCAGGCTTGACTTGTGAGAGTTTGGTCCACTAGGCTGTTGCTTGGAGCGGCCCGCAGGCCCACATACCCACCACAGCCCGGTTGGTCCGGCACTCCTTGGAGGAATAAATCTAGTTTCCTCTTGAAGATGTCCACGGTTGTTCCGGCAATATTTCTTATGCTTGCTGGGAGGGTGTTGAACAACCGTGGACCTCTGATGTTTATAGTGTTCTCTGATTGTGCCTATGGCACCCCTGCTCTTCACTGGTTCTATTCTGCATTTTTTTCCATATCGTTCACTCCAGTACGTTGTTATTTTTCTGTGTAGATTTGGTACTTGGCCCTCCAGTATCTTCCAGGTGTATATTATTTGATATCTCTCGTCTTCTTTCTAGTGAGTACATTTGGAGGGCTTTGAGACGATCCCAATAATTTAGGTGCTTTATCGCGTCTATGCGTGCCGTATATGTTCTCTGTATTCCCTCTATTTCAGCAATCTCTCCTGCTCTGAAGGGGGAAGTGAGTACTGAGCAGTACTCAAGACGGGACAACACAAGTGACTTGAAGAGTACAACCATTGTGATGGGATCCCTGGATTTGAAAGTTCTCGTAATCCATCCTATCATTTTTCTGGCTTTCGCAATATTTGCTTGGTTATGCTCCCTAAACGTTAGGTCGTCAGACATCATTATTCCCAAATCCTTTACATGCTGTTTTCCTGCTATGGGTACATTTAATTGTGTTTTATACCCTGTATTATGTTTAAGGTCCTCATTTTTATTGTACCTGAGTACCTGGAATTTATCACTGTCAAATATCATGTTATTTTCTGATGCCAGTCGAAAACTTTATTAATATCAGCTTGAAGTTTTTCAATGTCTTCAGCTGAGGTAATTTTCATACTGATTTTTTCATACTGAAGGTGACAGTCCTGGAACAACCAAGAGAGAAAGAACACCACCACCTTAACAGAAAGCGAAGTACAACGATGAAGACACAAGAAGAAACGGATGGACAGCCAGGAAACTTCATACTGCCGCCGAGACGAAGCCAGCAGGTGGACCACTAACAAGGAAGCCACCTGACCACCATAGAGATGATGATATACTTGAGTTAAAAATACCATACGTGAAGACTCGAGGAGAAGATTGAACCAGCCACGTGACGTTCCGGGCCGATCTGCTGGAAGAGGCGGAGCTGCGGGAAAACCTCCGGGTTCAGACACCGAGCAAGCAGCACCTGAAACCATGGCTGGGCCGGCCACCATGGGGCCAAGAAGACAACTCTCCCCTGGTAAGTCGTGAGCCAGGACCTGGAGCAACAGCTGAACCGGGGGAAAGAGTTACAGGAACCCCCACCTTGAACAGTCCTGCTGAAAGGCATCGACCCTGACGGCCTCGCAGTCGGGGAAGGGCGCCACATACAGGGGAAGGCGCCACAATCAAGCCGATGTGAAGAGGTCCACCTCAGGGCAACCGAACATCTGGCAAAGCTAACTGAAGAAGTCGGTGTTGACCGTCCATTCCATAGACAGGGGAACAAAACGAGACAGGCCGTTGGCCAAGACGTAGGACACTCCCCGCACATGAACTGCCAGGATAGCCAAACCCTGAGAACTCAGCAGATGAGTCACCCGAAGCGACCAGCGCCAAAGAGCCAAGGACCGCATCGAACCCCCTCGGTTCAGACAATGAACCACCGAGAAGCAGACCGAATGGAGCCGGATCGTCGCTCCGCGGGTGACCTAAATCCTCCGAAAAGCAAACCACACCGCTGCGAACTCCCACACTGTGCTGTTGGCTCGACGGAAGGATGGATCCCATTGTCCCTGGTTGGTCTGGTGAGCACTGTTTACAAAGCCCCAGCTGAGACAAGACGCGTCCGTGAACATATCGAGCGTGGGCTTGGGTAGGCGCTAAGGCACTGAACCAAAACCCAAAAAACCCGAAGGAAGCCAGCGATGCAGCAGCCGACGCAAGGCCCCCCGGGGTCCGAACCCAGCGATGGCAAGAAAGGTGGAAGGGATGTCCCCGGAGAAACCAGAACAGCCGACGGAGCCAAACCCGACCTGACGGGTGACCCGGAAGCCCTCCAGAAACAGGTGAATGCGAGACTGCAGCCGCAGAAGAAACTCCGGAGGGAGAGACAAGGAAGTGGTCCAAAAGTCCCACACAAGATCCAGCCATGTCCAAACCTGGGAGGGAACCAGATGGGACTTCCTCCAGTTCACCAAGAACCTGAACCCGGCGAGCTGGGTAAGAACCAAATCCCTGGCTAGCAGACAACTGGACTGGCTGGGAGCCCAAACCAGCCAGTCTTCGAGGTAGGCCAACACCCGAACACCTAAGAGACACAGACAGGCCACGACGACCCGTGTAAGGTGTGTGATCACCCGAGGTGCCAGGTTCAACCCGAATGGGAGACAACAATAGCAGTAACCTTGACGCACCACAACAAACCCGAGCCAGTCCCTGAACCCCGGATGAATTGGGACGTGCCAATAAGAGTCCCGGAGGTCCAGGGACACCATCCAAGCGCTCGGCTCCAACAGGAGTAGAACCTGGGACAGCGTAGTCATCCGAAAGGAGGGTCAATGAACCCAGGGGTTCAGACAGAACAAGTCTAGAATGAACCGCAGGTCTGCACAGTCACGTTTCAGAACTGGAAACAGACGGGAAACCCATCTGAGGGACGTCGTGGTTTCGACCATGCCCAAGCGAACCCACTCCAAGATGACTTGACAGAGTGCAGGGGAAGAGGCCTGCCCTGCCAGCTCCGAACCTCCTGAAGGAGGAGGGGCCACCCAACACCATGGCAGGCCAAAAGAAACGACCCGAAATGCCCACAAATCGTGGGACCAAGTGTGAGCGAACAGCGCAAGCCTCCCCCTCATCGCCCCGTCAATGGGGCGAAACGAAATGCCCACAAATCGTGGGACCAAGTGTGAGCAAACAGCGCAAGCCTCCCCCCCATCACCCCGTCAATGGGGCGAAACGCGAAAGGGTCGGCGCCCCTTACGAGACCCAGAACCTCACACAGAGCAACCACTGCGCCGAACCTGAACCTGGCACCTGTGGCCTACCACGACGAGTGGAACCCCGAGCCCTGGCATGACCCCTACGGGAAAGCCCCCCACTCCCACCCCGGACCCCCGGAGAACCAAGTCAGACATAGGCCGTCAAGTCGCCGAAGCAGCCTGAATATACTGCGCCACGGCAGAATCCTCATTAAGCAGAGGACAAAAAGGCGAAGACATCCTAAGAGCCAGGGCCCAGCCCAATTCCAGGGAGGTGGCAAGCACTGCCTGCCGACACGTGAGCCAGGAAGCATAGAACAGGGAAACCGCATCCCGCAGGATCGGCGCAAACAGTTTTAGCACGGCAACCAACAAGCGGGCCGCCAAGCCCAAGGCACCGGACTTGGGAACGGCCCCGAGTGTCCCTACATCCTCCTCAAGCCAGTGTGAAGACAAAAGGCCACAAGGGAGGTAGCAAAGCATTTGCAAAGAACTATAGACCAGTTGCACTAACTTCCCACATAATAAAAGTATTTGAGAGAGTGATCAGGAGTCAGGTCACTAGTTTCATGGAAACCAATGACTTCCACAATCCAGGCCAACATGGATTTAGAGCGGGAAGATCATGCCTTTCACAGCTACTTGACCATTACAACAAAATCACCGAGGCATTAGAAGAAAAACAGAATGCAGATGTTGTATACACAGATTTCGCAAAGGCATTCGACAAATGTGACCATGGAGTGATAGCACACAAAATGAGGTCAATGGGAATAACTGATAAAGAACGATGCTGGATACTCAAATTCCTGTCGAACGGAACACAAAGAGTAACAGTCAATCAAATAAAATTGAGTCCAAGCGCAGTTAGAAGTTCTGTACCTCAAGGTACAGTCCTTGCACCACTGCTGTTTCTTATTCTCATAATATCAGATATAGATAAAAATACAAGTCACAGCTTCGTGGCATCCTTTGCAGATGACACAAAAATCAGCATGAAAATTACCTCTGCTGAAGACACTGAAAAACTACAAGCGGATATTAACAAAGTTTTCAATTGGGCAGCAGAAAATAACATGATGTTTAACAGTGATAAATTCCAGGTACTCAGGTACGGAAAAAATGAGGATCTGAAACATAATACAGGGAAAGTGAATAGTTTCCAACATGCACATAACAAGCAAGGCTTGTAAAAACAGGCACATGAAGCAAACACCAAATTTTGGATCAATATGCAAGCAAATGGGCCCCAACAAGACAAGAGTCCAATGAATGGCCAATACTTATTTGTTGGCGATTAAAGCAGCAGTCTACACAGATGAACATTAGCTGAAGGACTGATTAGTGGTGACTTGACAACCAGCAGATCTCAGTGGTGCTACCACCTGGTATTGGCCAACTGTAACTAAGGGGTTTGAAACTAACTAATGGTTCAGTTTGCATTTCTCTGTGAACCTTGTACTTGTCCATTTTACTTCTCTTACCTTTCTGAACATTTCCTTGGTGAAGATGATCATAACAGTCCCCTGCTTCCTGTGCATCTGAGTGCACCTGGTTCTAGCTCTGGTCTCTGGCAGACTCTTAAGGATTCATAGGCTGATGTGAGTCACATGTATAGAGCTATCCCATCGTGGCTACTGGAAGGCATTGTTTGGCTCCTCCAGAAAATGTTGTATTAATTAAAGATGAATAAAAGTGCTTTAGATACCTACCCACAGTTCGACCACCATCTAATCGAACATTCTGATTGGTAAGTTTTATCCATATTTTCCTCATTTTAAGTAGTGAGAAGACTGCTTTCCAGGTAAGCTACTTAGCAAGCTACCAAGCTGTTTTTGTTATGTACATGGACATCAATAACAGTTTTTCCTCACTTTCATTCCTTGATATTTCATTAAAAAAATACAGAACATCCTGCCACTACGTCAGCTCAAAATACAGAACAGGGATTATGTTAAAGGTTTCTCAATGATACAATTTTAGCAGAAAGTGTGTTGAATGCATAGCAGAACAATTGTTTTATACCTAAATCTGCTCAAAGTTTAAATTAAACTGAAAAATAATGTAACAGAAAAAGTCAGTCATTCTAAAGTAAAGACTGATTATGCTTTGAGGAGAAGGAGTGATGAGAAAAACAATCCTGTATGAGAGAAACAGTGCCAGGAAGAGTCAGCCAATGAAACTTCATCTTGGGATAACTTCTTTGTAGAAACCCTCAAATTCACAAGTCTACCACACCCAATTATTACAAGTAATAACACCTAGACATCAATCATTCAAAGAGGGCATGTAGAACAAAAATCTCATTCCTTGGTGAGGATCTCACCAAGAAGAGATCACCACTGACAACAACAAAAATCTCATTCCTTGGTGAGGATCATTCTGATTATACTGCTGTATACTGTATTTTTATATAGATCAAACAATCTGCTAGGACAGGATGATTTAACTCCCAATGCTGTAGCATAGCTTTCAACGTCATTGGCTGACAATTGAGGATACTGCACTAGATTCAATTCCTTGGCGGGATGAGATGGTTGGACATGTGTCCTTTCACCTGCTGGTCTATTCACCTAGCAGTTCCCAAGAAAAATGGAGACAAGATGACTACTGTGCTAATGTTAAGAAATAAAATAATGCTTCTCTTACCAAAAAATGCTCTTTGCTTTTCATTTGCAAACTCTACTAAATTTCCTTACATTAATTCACGGATTAATTTAAAATAATTTTCTTAAGCATATAATCCAATACAATTAATCAACTTACAAAACTGCAACAACCAAGTTTGAAACTTCTGGAAATAGGGTGAGGCAAAGTCCAGGTCCCACAAGACCGAAGAGTGTCATTAAACGGCGCACCCTTATTACTGGCCACCCCACTGATATCAGCTGATCAGCAATGTGACCCCAGGCTGTAAAGGACAAAATATAAAATCATCAAGTATTGAATGTAATGAAACTTCCTTTTCTGGTGAGCCCTTAATAGCCCCATAATTAAGCGCAGGGCCACCCAAACCCTAACCCTTAAACTCCTCTTGTTGTTCTCAAATGACAGACTGACAATGGTCCTGTCATTTGTGAATGATTTAACCTGCCAATATTCAAATACAATATTCAAAGTTCCTAAATATTCTATGTGGTTGTTATTTGACACTAGAGACACCTGGAAATCAGTTGCCATATTTGGGAAAAATCCTGAAAGCCTTACTTGCCTTCTTGGGCATTATTAAAAAATTGGCACCATGTCAGGTGCAATTACCATCAATTTATTGACAGCTATGTACAGAACCAATGACTATGCAAATTTTCAAGGACTTTTACAGACGCAGAGATATTTGTAATAAAGATAAATCTAATACAAATACCGAGTAGTTTACTTTAAAATTAATTCTCAGAATTTGACTTTTCAACATTTCTTCAATTTACTACAGCCAAACTAAAATGATTAAAAAATTTTCCCCACATCAGAGATAATTGTTTTACAGTATAAAAAACCAGTGTTGAATGTAATGAAACCCCATTTTCTGGGCGAGTCCCAGAGGCTCCCCGGAGCTTACTAGCCTGATATGCTAATGTCAGACTTTGACATCAGTCATGTGTATGGAGTTCTATAGGCCTACCGGGGACCACGAGCCAGAATCTGGCCCCCTCAGAAGAGGCAAGGGGAGGAATGGCCTATAGAAACCCCCGTGTGGTTAGAAGCATTCTATGTCTGCCATCGACCGGGTTAGGCACCCAGAAAGGTAAGCGTCCCAAAACAAACCCCCTATTCTGGTGAAAATTGCTACCACAAGCCGAACAAGTGGATAGAACTCCCCTAAAATAAACGAGCAAACAATCATGACACCACACGTCGCCGCGCCGCTGTCCGCGCAGCTCCCCCCTCCCCGGGAGGGGGAAGGGGGAGCCCCAGACCCATCACGCAGGCTATCCACCCCCAGTTCTGAGGCTGAATGTCAAAAAACACGAAAAACCGCCGACCGGGGGGAGGGAGGGATGCTGGGGAACCTCCGGGACTCGCCTAGAAAATGGCATTTCATTACATTCAACGCTGGTTTTCTGGGGGAGCCCCTATGGCTCCCGGAGCTAACTACCCACAGAAGAAAAAAAGAGGGACCTACCTGGGAGGCAGTCTCCACTCACTCCTCAACTCTAAGTCTAGACAACCGGCTGCAACTACCAATCCAAAGTGACACAGGCCCAACTAGGCCCAGGAACACACACGAGATAACGAGCAACCAGGACCCAGCTCGACTGCCAAAAACCCCACGCCCGAATGACAGCCCAGGACATGTCACCAAAAAACAGCGGCAAGAGCATGCGAACATGGACACAGGGAGAGACCACAGGCCGGCTAGCAGTAATAATCCTGCGGACGACCTGGGAGACCCACAAAAGCAAACAGGGAAGGAGGGAAACCAGATCAACCCAAAGCGCGACCCAGGACACAGAAGACATGGCGCGCAATGAACGGTGGAGGGCCGTCACCGGACACCAAACATGATGCACCTCCGGCCAAACTATTATTATGATGCTACGACTATTACCACAACCCCCACGACTATTAGTACTTCTAATGCTACCCTTATGATTATACCACCACCACCACCACGACATATACTACAATTACAGCTAGTAGTACCTATGTTACCAGTATTAGCTTTAACCAGACACCTTACCCCGTGTGCAGGAATACACTCACAGGGGTATATAGTGTTAGCTTAAGTACAGTGTCTCGCACTCACGTCTCCTCGTTGATACCACCGGTCTTCTTAATATAGTGTTCATGTGTACTTTTTGTTCCAACTTGTGGTCGGGCTTGGGGAGTAGAACAACTCTCAGAGCCAGCTTATGGTATACTTGATGTTTTTTGTTTTGTGAGTCAATTCACATGTATCATCGTTGTATGGGTAGGTGTACTTGTTATGTCCATCCTCATGTTTTGCCTCAGGTGCCTGGCCCAGCCTGACGCAATGTTTCCACTCCTCGACCCTGGTGACGTCTATCCTCAAAGCTCGCGCTATTTTTAGAGAATTCTGTGAATGTGAGGTGCAACGCTTTCCACCCGAGGGTCAGTTCTTGACATAAGTGGGTCGTGAAACTTACATGGTTCTTTATTAGTCTGTGTCTTTTGTGTTTCATGGTACTATTGCTCAGTAATTCTAGGTGTAAAGCCTGTAGGGTGTAGAGGAGCGACATGGTCTAGGAGTACGTGGAAACAACAGATAACAGAAGGTTTTCACAACCACCAACTACGTTAGTATCAAGCGATTAGCTAATATTTCCTAAAGTCTGGGAATATTATCGTGTAAGATATACGTAGAATACTCAGGGAACTCATAACAGAGGCCACATCTTCACTACACACTATCTTCATCACTAACCATTTTTACTTTCCACACTATCTTCATTACTATAACCGTCTTCACTACACACCATCTTATCAGTGCAACCATCTTCTCCAAATACAATTTTTATCACAATAACCATCTTTACTGCTCACCACCATCATTACTGTAACCATCGTCCCTACACACTACCTTCATCACAACCTCCTCAATTCGAGACCTCTGAGGGGGGGGGGGCCAAGTTCTGGCTCGTGGTCCCCAGGTAGGCCTAGAATTCCATGCACATTGACTGATGCCAAATTCTAATATATCCATATCAGCCTGGATAGCTCCAGGAAACCTCTGGGTCTCACCCAGAAAATGGAGTTTCATTACATTCAACGCTTTTTTTTTCTGTTGTGGTGTTGAAGGCTAGTAAGACCTGGCAGTGTTGAAGGCTATTAAGCCCATAGTCTTCCAACTGACATCTATTTTATAGAATAAATAATTTTTTTGTAAGTATGGATGATGCAGTTTCACAAATATGTGCAATTTATCAGAAAGGTTGAATCTCAACCTGCTTGAATATGGGGTCAATGACTGTACTTAATTTACACTAGAGCCTTGTATCATGAGTGTTTAATGTCTCACTTACTTACCAACACCAAAAAGAGAGTTGATGATATAAGGCACTGCAGTGAGACTCATGCTCTCTTTGTTTGCTCCCAGCGTCCGTGATAGGTATGTCGGCAGCCACTGCATGATGATGTAGTTGCTCCAGTTCATAGCGAAATGAGCAATATAGATTGACCACAATGACCAATGGCTTATCCACTCTACCCAAGACACACACGTTTTTTCCTGAAATAAATAAAAAACCATCGGTGAATGTAATGAAAAGCCATTTCCTGGGTGAGACCCGGAGGCTCCCCGGAGCTATGCTAATGTGCTAATGTCAGACTTTGGCATCAGTCATGTGTATGGAATTCTTTAGGCCTACCGGGGACCATGGCCAGAACCTGGCCCCTCAGAGAGGCAAGGGCCTATAGAAGCCCCCGTGTGGTTGGAAGCATTCTATGTCTGCCATCGACCGGGTTAAGCACCCAGAAAGGTAAGGATCCCAAAACAAACCCCTATTCTGGTGAAAATATTGCTACCATAAGCCGAACAAGTGGATAGAACTCCCCAAACAAAACGAGCAAACTAGTGTGACGTCATCCGTTGCCACGCTGCTGTCTGCGCAGCTCCCCCCTCCCCAGGAGGGGGAAGGGGGAGCACCAGACCTATCACGCCGGCGATCCACACCCCCAGTTCTGAGGCTGTATGTCAAAAGACGCGAAAAAAACGCCGACCGGTGGGAGGGAGGGATGCCGGTGAGCCTCCGGGTCTCACCCAGAAAATGGCGTTTCATTACATTCAACACTGGTATTCTGGAGGGAGCCCCTATGGCTCCCCGGAGCTAACTACCCACAGAAGAAAAAAAGAGGGACTTACCCGGGAGGTGGTTGCTGCTCACTTCTCAACCCGAAGTCGAGACAACTGGCTGCATCCGCCGACCCAAAGCGACACAGGCGAGGAGGCGGGACCAAAGAGCCAAAGCTGAACCCCCGCAAGCACAATTAGGTGAGCACACAGGCCCAACAGGGCCCAGGGATGTTAATACACTTTGACATGCGCAAGACTCCGCCGTGCGTCCTGTTCCGCCTGACCGTCCTGCACACAGGACTCAGAATCGTGTCCTGGTAAAATCTAATCTAACTTACGCTATTTTTTATCTTTTTTTGCCTACGTGCTCATAGAACATTCTATTGCGAACACATTGGCACAAAAATGAATGACGTACATACAAAAATAATGTCAGGACAGTCAAATAAGTATAAACTTTCGAAGCGCCGTATCGCGCATGTGTCGTCACGTCACCGATACCGGGTAACAGTTCCACCACTTCCCACACTCTTGTGGGTGGGCCGCGACTATGATTCTATGTTTATATTCATATCTCTGTGTTGGGAATTTCATTGTGAATCCATTGATACCAAAATTAACGCTGTAGGACAAGTGTGGAGTTGACAACAATCCCAAGAGTAGAAACATTTTGTTGCTGTTTGGCGCTCACGGCGAGTCATCTACGTAGTTTTTTCTTTGGTGCTGGTCTCCCTATACCTTTAGTGACCTTTTTTACTGATGTTCTTCTAGAGAATTTTATTGCGAACACATTGGTACCAAAATGAAATACATAGCTCGATAACTAATGTCAGGAGAGTAAAAAGAGTATACACATTTTTGTTTTTCCGCGCTGCGCGCGCCGCGCGCACATACGCTTTTTTTTCCTCATTCCCAGGGTGGCTGAAAGTGTTAACAAGGTAACGAGCAGCCAGCACCCTGTTCATCCACCAAAATCCCAGCGCCCAAATGTCAGCCCAAGACATATTGCCAAAGACGGCGGCAAGAGCCGCGAACTTGAGAATGTGATGGGCACGGGGATAGACCACAGGCTGGCTAGCCTAAATAACCCTGCGAACGACCTGGGAGACCCGCACCCACGAACAGGGAAGAAGGGAAACCGGATCAACCCAAAGCACATCCACGGACACAGAAGCCGTGGCGTGCAAATAATGGCGGAGAGCTGCAACCAGACACAAAACATAATGCACCCCCCGGCATAACCAACCAAGCATCAACAACCCAGGGACCCCTCCGGAAAGCAGCAGTCTCATTCTTCGCCAGAAAAGAAGGAGAAGGCTGCAGATGAACAAACCGATCGCCCCGACCGAAAGAGCAGAAACCCCTTCACCGGAGGAGAGCATGAAGCTAACCAACCCGACCCCAGGGGCCAATGCCAACAGAAAAAGAGCCTTGGAGAAACAATCCTGAACCAAAGGCCCCACAACAAACCGAGGAGAAGAAAGATAAGAAAGCACTCTGTCCAATGACCAGGACGGCTCAGGCGGCGCATGAGCAGGCCGGAGGTGAAACAACGCCCGAGGCAGCTTGTGAAATGGCACAGACATCACATCAATACTGAAAGCAAGCTGAAGCAGCTCCGCCAACGCCGCACGATACAAGGCGACAGTGTTAGGCATAAGAAGACGGTCTGTGAACAACCAAGAGAGAAAGGACACCACCACCCTAACCGAAAGCGAAGTACAACGATGAAGACGTAAGAAGAAACGAAAGGACCGCCAGGAAACTTCATACTGCCCGCAGACGAAGCCCGCAGGTAGAACACTAACGAGGAAGCCATGTGATCACCATAGAGATGATGATAAACTCAAGTAAGAAATACCATACGTGAAGACTTGAGGAGAAGATCGAACCAGCCCGAACCTGCCCCACCAGCCCAGAACCTCCCGAAGGAAGGGAGGGCTATCCAACACCACCGGAGACCATGCAAAACTACCCAAAACACCCATGAATCGTGGGACCAGGAGTGAGCAAACAGCACAAGCCTCCACCACCCCGTCAATGCGGCGAGCCGCAAAAGGGCCGGTGCCCCTTACGAGACCCAGAACCTCGTACAGAGCGAGCACACCGCCGACCAGACGAAGGCAGGTCCGAAGGAGGAGCCGAACCTGAACCTGACACCAGTGGCCTACCACGACAAGAGGAACCCCGAGCCTTGGCACGACCCTTCCGGGAAGGCCCCCCACAAGACCCCCGGAGAACCAGCAAGTCCAACATAGGACGGCAAGAAGCCGAAGCAGCCTGAATATACTGCGCAACGGCTGAAGCCTCAAACAGGAGAGGACAAAAGGGGGAAGACATCCTAAGAGCCAAGGCCCAAGCGGATTCCACAGAAGAGGCAAGCACCGCCTGCCGACACGCGAGCTGGGAAGCACAAAACAGTGCAACTGCATCCCGCAAGATCGGCGTGAAAAGCTTCAGCATGGCAGCCGACAAGCGAGCTGCCGAGGCCAGGGCGCCAGAACCAGGAACAGCCTTAAGCGTCCCCACATCCTCCGTGAGCCAGTCTGAAGGCAACTCATGGAGGGGAAAGAAACGCAAGGCCGAAGCCAAAAGGCCCCGGCGCGCAAGTCCTCAACCACCAGCACCACCAAAAAGGAGGGGACACATTTTCTTTCTGGGAGGAAAGAAGCTCGAGGGAGCCCTTCGGCTAAGCCGAACAAGTGGATAGAACTCCCCAAACAAAACAAACAAGCTAGTGTGACGTCATCTGTTGCCACGCCGCCGTCTGCGCAACTCCTCCCTCCCCGGGAGGGGGAAGGGGAAGACCCAGACCTACTACGGCGGCGATCCACACTCCACTTCTTGAGGCTGATGCAATAGGCAGCGGTTGTGTACTCTGGCTCCAGACTTTTACGGCGCTGTGCCTTGTGTGTGGTGGCTGTTCTCCCAGGGGTGCGAGAGCCAGGAGTTACTCTTCAGTACTCGGGCTGCATGCGCTTAGGGTTCCCTTCCCTAGGTGCCCTGTAAGTACTGCCCTTGGAGCTTGGGGTTACCTTTCACAGGTTCCTTGGGATCTGCCTCTGTGGGTCCGTTTAACTGCCCGTTTCGGCCGCCCTTTGGGTACTTGGGTGCTTTGTCTCCCTAGTTTACCTTAGGGTAGGAGGCAGTTTCGCACTAGTGAGGGGCGCAGGGTGCTGTGCAGTTGTTTTCACCAATCATAGCAGCCGGCTCTGTTCCTTGGGGTACGTTGTCTTCTTGCGAGGATCTGTTTTTCTTTTTGTTTTTGCCTTGGTAGGGGGTTCTGCCCTACTTGCCACTGGTGTTTGGCCTCATCCTGATACTCGGTGGTGCCCCCTGCTAGGTCCCCGTGAGCGTACATGTCCCTCGGATTCAGCTGTAGACAGTTTGTTTGGTAGTTTTGTGCGCCAGTTAGCAGTACCTTGTCTGGGTTTACCCGAGTGCGACTCTCTTATAGTAAACGCTCAGGACCTGGGAATTCCCTAGGGGACGCGTGGATCCGATGGATGCGACCTCAGAGTCCCTCCCCCTCACTTAATGTGAGTTTGAGGGTTGTTCGGTCCCATTGTCTCAGGACGACCCTCACGGTTTTTGCTTCCGTCATGCTGCCTGTTGGGTCGGTGACACATTTGACCCTGAGTTCTGTGAGCTTTGCTGCTTGCTGGTGACTCAATTTTACCAATCTGCGGATGATCATCTTTGGGATACAGGCTGCGCAGGCGTTTCATTCTAGGTTTCGTTGTTGCAATGCGCTCGGTTTGTTGCTCACCCGATGCCCCGCAGCTGTCCTGTTTGCTTATACGGACCTGGACTTACGGGTGGGGGTCGCCTCGACCCTAGTTCAGTTCACACCTCCTCGTCCTTCCCC
>WNGS01164858.1:62559251-62574179 GCA_020271785.1 Procambarus virginalis
GCTATGTCGGTGAAATTCAAACTTTATTGTTTGAAGAACATAAGGGTCACAATATTGGTGAACCTAGGCGAACACAAAGGTCGGACGCAAGTGATACAGCACCTATGAGGATGATACAGCGAGCGTATCCAGTTATAGCTCTAGCGTCACCCTTGCAATCCTATGCTATCTCCAATTTATTTAGACGATACATAGATGAATCATTTTCTGCATTCAGTGATGATGCATCTGATACAAGTAGCATAGATGAACAGTATTAGTGGCTTCCATGGTGGTGTTTTCCATGGATATTTTCAAGAATACCTGAATCTCTTCCTGACTGATGGACACTCTTTGAGGCTAGCTGAATCTCTTTCTGACTGACAGACACTCTTTGAGGCAAGCTGAATCTCTTCCTGTGTGGGACCAAAGCGATCTTTTCAAGACTACATTACAAATTGATCTTTTCCTATAATCTTCTCAATACTACCTTATGCTTTACAAGCTTGGCTACATACAACCTACAAGTACTAAAGCCAAGGGTGTACGTGAGTGCGTTATTTGCAAGCACACAGAATGAAGAAACAGAAGCGAAAATTTATCTGTACCTGGTGCAATG
Organism: Procambarus virginalis; assembly: GCA_020271785.1. Taxonomy (NCBI): domain Eukaryota; kingdom Metazoa; phylum Arthropoda; class Malacostraca; order Decapoda; family Cambaridae; genus Procambarus; species Procambarus virginalis. The sequence continues at coordinate 62,559,850 of WNGS01164858.1, forward strand.
AGAGCGAAGTCGCGCTGTGTACCATGGACTACTTCGTTGATTATTACTCACTTCCGAAGTACTGAGTGTGTAATACAGTGCGTTACTGTGTAAATAGTGTGTGAAACTGTACATATTGTAATTTTAGTGAATTTTTAACAAGTAATATTGTGACAATAAATATTTATTGTGGACACATTACTGACACATGTATCACAGTTCCATGGAACATTTTGAACGTTCTACTTATACATATTGTAAAGGACACAAATATGCATCATATACGATAAAAAACAAATAAAACCGCATTGAAAATACATAAACAAATAATTGAAAATATATTTGTGGCAACACCCGGTACTTGAATGGCCTGCGCGAACGTGTCTGGGCGATTCATGCACGGGCGACCAGGCCCTGATGACGTCACAGCGCACCTTGTCCACGTCCCCACAGCCAAAGTAAATGGAATTTTGTATTTATTTTTCCATAGACATGTTCAGGGAAGGGAATTTATTATTTTACGAAGAAAAAAAAATTGGGGGAACACTTTATTTCATGCGCACAGGGGGAATTTCACAATAAACTCGGCGCAGTACGGTGGTTAAGAACTTGCCGCAGACCAGAACCATAACCTGGTCCACTCAAAGAAGTGCACAGAGCAGGGGATTGTTATGATTACCCTCACCAAGGAAAGATCTGGAAAATAAACAAAACAAAACAATTGTAATGTTTACAGATACATGAAAACTGAACCAACAAACAATCTAACCAGTAGTCAGTTCGGACCTAGTTACATCTGGTAACTAGGTAGGTGGTAGCACTAGTGGAAGCTGCCAACTCCTATAACAATACTTATCAAACTGGAGCCCTAAGACCAGTAATCACTTAGAAAGGGGAAGGGACCAGGGAGTCAATGAAGCCCAACCAGAAAGCTGCTGCTGCTTCTTCACCATTTCTGCTTCAAGCAATCTTAGATACACATTTGAAGAAGTCTAGTAGCCCAAATAAGACTGAAATTAGCAATAACTGTATGTAGATAATTTCCAGGGAACTACCAACAGTGAAGGAAAGCTGCTAAGCAGCTTTTTGTCATGAAAAGAATCATGAGGCTAATCGAGAATTATTGGGAGCAAATATGGCTCTCCAGCTGCGGGCCCCCAATAATCCTAAATTATAAATAACTAATAGAAGATGAATTTCCCGACTACAAGGTACCAAAGAAACTAAAAGTGCTAGCAACTGAGTGGGACACATATTCAGATAAGTTGACTATTAAATCGGTGAAATCAGATGCCGATAAATTAACCATGAGGAAACCGTTATTACAAGTCAGCAAAATGTTTGACCCTTTGGGACTAGTAAGCCCCATATTAATTAAGGGTAAACTGCTAATGCAGGAATGCTGGCAAAATAAAATAGGATGGGATGATCCATTACAAATGCCTCACTAGAAAAAACCAGCATTGAATGTAATGAAACGTCATTTTCTAGGCGAAACCTGGAGGCTCCCCAGAGCTTACTAGGCTGATAATGCTAATGTCAGACTTTGGCATCATTCATGTGTATGGAGTTCTGTAGGCCTACCAGGGACCACACGCCAGAACCTGGCCCCCTCAGAGAGGCATGGGGAGCAATGGCCTATAGACATCCCCATGTGGTTGGAAGCATTCTATAACTGCCATCGACCGGGTCAGGCACCCAGAAAGGTAAGCATCCCAAAACAAACCCCTATTCTGGTGAAAATATTGCTACCAAAAGCCGAACAAGTGGATAGAACTCCCCTAAAAGAAACGAGCAAATGAGCATAACGTTACACGTAGCCGCGCCACTGTCTGTGCAGCTCACCCCCTCGCCACAAGGGGGAAGGAGGAGCCCCAGACCCCCCTATGCCAGCAATCCACCCGTCAGTTCTGAGGCTAGATGTCAAAACACGCAAAAAAATGCTGACCAGCGGGAGGGATCGATGCCAGGGAGCCTCCGGGGTCTCACCCAGAAAATGCAATTTCATTACATTCAACGCTAGTTTTCTTGGGGGAGCACCTTCGGCTTCCCGGAGCTAACTACCCACAAAGGAAAAGTATAATAGAGACTTACCCGGGAGACAGTCGCTGCTCACTTCTCAACTCGAAGTCGAGGCAACTGGCTGCAACTGCCAACCCAAAGCGACACAAGCCCGACTGGGCCCCGGAACGTTCACGAGGTAACGGGCAGCCAGGACCCTGTTCGACCGCCAAAATCCCCGCACCCGAATGTCAGCCCAGGACATGTTGCCAAAGATGGCAGCAAGAGCAACGAACTAACGAACGTCATGGGCACGGTGATAAACCGCAGGCTGGCTAGTCTTAATAACTCTGCGGACAACCTGGGAGACCCGCTCCTGCGAACAGGGAAGAAGGAAAACTGGATCAACCCAAAGCGTGGCCCCAGACACAGAAACCGTGGCACACAAATAACGGCGAAGAGCCGCAACCGGACACAAAACGTGATGCACCCCCAGTCTAACCAACCAAGCATCAACAACCCAGGGACCCCTCCGGAAAGCAGCATTCTCATTCTTTGCCAGAAAAGAAGGAGACGGCTGCAGATGGACAAAACCATCACGAAGACCAAAAGAGCAGAAACCCCCTGCGCCGGAGAAGAGCATGAAGCTCCCCAACTCGACCCCCAGAGGCCAAAGCCAACAGAAAAAAGAGCTTTGGAGATACACTCCTGAACCGAAGGAGCCACAACAAACCGAGGAGAAGAAAAAAAAGAGAGCACTCTGTCCAATGACCAGGACGGCTCAGGCTGTGCATGAGCAGGCCAGATGTGAAACAACACATGAAACAGCTTGCGAAATGATGCAGAAGTAACATCAATACCGATAGCAAGCTGAAGTGGCTCCGCCAGTGCTGCACGATACGAAGCGACAGTGTTAGGCATAAGGTACCTGGTTGATACCTGGTTGATGGGGTTCTGGGAGTTCTTCTACTCCCCAAGCCCAGCCCGAGGCCAGGCTTGACTTGTGAGAGTTTGGTCCACTAGGCTGTTGCTTGGAGCGGCCCGCAGGCCCACATACCCACCACAGCCCGGTTGGTCCGGCACTCCTTGGAGGAATAAATCTAGTTTCCTCTTGAAGATGTCCACGGTTGTTCCGGCAATATTTCTTATGCTTGCTGGGAGGGTGTTGAACAACCGCGGACCTCTGATGTTTATAGTGTTCTCTGATTGTGCCTATGGCACCCCTGCTCTTCACTGGTTCTATTCTGCATTTTTTTCCATATCGTTCACTCCAGTACGTTGTTATTTTTCTGTGTAGATTTGGTACTTGGCCCTCCAGTATCTTCCAGGTGTATATTATTTGATATCTCTCGTCTTCTTTCTAGTGAGTACATTTGGAGGGCTTTGAGACGATCCCAATAATTTAGGTGCTTTATCGCGTCTATGCGTGCCGTATATGTTCTCTGTATTCCCTCTATTTCAGCAATCTCTCCTGCTCTGAAGGGGGAAGTGAGTACTGAGCAGTACTCAAGACGGGACAACACAAGTGACTTGAAGAGTACAACCATTGTGATGGGATCCCTGGATTTGAAAGTTCTCGTAATCCATCCTATCATTTTTCTGGCTTTCGCAATATTTGCTTGGTTATGCTCCCTAAACGTTAGGTCGTCAGACATCATTATTCCCAAATCCTTTACATGCTGTTTTCCTGCTATGGGTACATTTAATTGTGTTTTATACCCTGTATTATGTTTAAGGTCCTCATTTTTATTGTACCTGAGTACCTGGAATTTATCACTGTCAAATATCATGTTATTTTCTGATGCCAGTCGAAAACTTTATTAATATCAGCTTGAAGTTTTTCAATGTCTTCAGCTGAGGTAATTTTCATACTGATTTTTTCATACTGAAGGTGACAGTCCTGGAACAACCAAGAGAGAAAGAACACCACCACCTTAACAGAAAGCGAAGTACAACGATGAAGACACAAGAAGAAACGGATGGACAGCCAGGAAACTTCATACTGCCGCCGAGACGAAGCCAGCAGGTGGACCACTAACAAGGAAGCCACCTGACCACCATAGAGATGATGATATACTTGAGTTAAAAATACCATACGTGAAGACTCGAGGAGAAGATTGAACCAGCCACGTGACGTTCCGGGCCGATCTGCTGGAAGAGGCGGAGCTGCGGGAAAACCTCCGGGTTCAGACACCGAGCAAGCAGCACCTGAAACCATGGCTGGGCCGGCCACCACGGGGCCAAGAAGACAACTCTCCCCTGGTAAGTCGTGAGCCAGGACCTGGAGCAACAGCTGAACCGGGGGAAAGAGTTACAGGAACCCCCACCTTGAACAGTCCTGCTGAAAGGCATCGACCCTGACGGCCTCGCAGTCGGGGAAGGGCGCCACATACAGGGGAAGGCGCCACAATCAAGCCGATGTGAAGAGGTCCACCTCAGGGCAACCGAACATCTGGCAAAGCTAACTGAAGAAGTCGGCGTTGACCGTCCATTCCATAGACAGGGGAACAAAACGAGACAGGCCGTTGGCCAAGACGTAGGACACTCCCCGCACATGAACTGCCAGGATAGCCAAACCCTGAGAACTCAGCAGATGAGTCACCCGAAGCGACCAGCGCCAAAGAGCCAAGGACCGCATCGACCCCCTCGGTTCAGACAATGAACCACCGAGAAGCAGACCGAATGGAGCCGGATCGTCGCTCCGCGGGTGACCTAAATCCTCCGAAAAGCAAACCACACCGCTGCGAACTCCCACACTGTGCTGTTGGCTCGACGGAAGGATGGATCCCATTGTCCCTGGTTGGTCTGGTGAGCACTGTTTACAAAGCCCCAGCTGAGACAAGACGCGTCCGTGAACATATCGAGCGTGGGCTTGGGTAGGCGCTAAGGCACTGAACCAAAACCCAAAAAACCCGAAGGAAGCCAGCGATGCAGCAGCCGACGCAAGGCCCCCCGGGGTCCGAACCCAGCGATGGCAAGAAAGGTGGAAGGGATGTCCCCGGAGAACCAGAACAGCCGCGGAGCCAAACCCGACCTGACGGGTGACCCGGAAGCCCTCCAGAAACAGGTGAATGCGAGACTGCAGCCGCAGAAGAAACTCCGGAGGGAGACAAGGAAGTGGTCCAAAAGTCCCACACAAGATCCAGCCATGTCCAAACCTGGGATTCATTCTTTTGGCCTTCGTGGTAATCACCCTCTCTTCCTCCATAGCTTCCTCTCTCGTCGTTCCTTTAGTCTGGCTTGGTACCATACTCTCTGCCTTTTTTCGGCAATACGAAGGTGTACCCCAAGGTAGTGTTCTGAGCACTACTTTTTTCTGGTTGCTCTCAATGGTCTTCTTTCCTCCCTTCCTTCTGGCATCTTCTTCGCTCTTTGTTGACGATCTTACTCTTTGCTGTCGAGGTGGTGATTCGCCTTTCCTTCAACGGCGGCTTCAACTTGCAATTGATGTTGTCGTCTTGGGCCACCAATCATAGCTTCAAGTTCTCTGTAACTAAGACTTGTGCTATGACTTTTACTCGAAGGCATGTCACCCTTCGTCCTTCCTTGTCACTTTATGGTCATCCCCTTGCGTACAAAGATTCCGCGAAGCTTTTGGGGTTAATCTTTGACACTCGTTTGTCTTGGTCGTCCCATATCTCTTACCTCAGAGTTGAATGCTCTAAGGCCCTTTACCTACTTAAGGTTTTGTCCCATACTTCTTGGGGAGCTGACAGGCGCACGCTCCTCGATTTGCACTCCTCTCTCGTCCTGTCTAAGCTCGATTATGGATGCCCTGCATACTCTTCTGCTTCTCCTTCTACTCTTCGTGGTCCGATTCTTTGCACCATACTGGGTTGTGCCTCGGCTCCGGTGTCTTTCGTTCAACTCCTACCCTCAGCTTGTACGCTGACACTGGCTTCCTATCTCTCCAGGATCGCCATAATCGCTATTGTGTCTCTCTTGCACGGTCCTTACAACATCCTCACTCTCGCCTCTGTCGTGCTGACTTTTACCCCTCCTGTAGTTCCTATTCCTCTTCACCACCTTCCTCTTTGTTCGTTTGTCTCGCTTACAAGAATCTCTTTCGGTTCATATTACCAATGTCTCTCCTCGTATTGTTCCGTCCTTGCCCCCGTGGAGGGTTCCCCTTCCCAAATTTTGTACTTCCCTGACCTGCATCACTAAAGCTTTTACCCTCCTATGGTTCTGAAACGCCTTTTCCTTGAGCACTTTTCTTCACACTCACTCTGTTTTCATCTTCACCGATGGGTCCAAGTCTGCTGACGGTGTGGGCTACTGTTGTTTTTCCTGACCACACTTATGTGTCGCCTTCCTCCAGAGGCTAGCATCTTCACAGCAAAACTTTGTATTCTCTATGCTCTTAGTCTCCTGCTTTCTCGTTGTCACTCCTCCTTTGTGGTGGTAGTTGACTCGCGTAGTGTCCGCATGGCTTTGGGGTCCTCTAATCCGATCCACCCGACATTCAGAGAGATTCAACATTGGCCGTTTCTTATCTCCAGTAAATTTAAGTAGGTAGAGAGATGGCTGGGTTCCCAGCCATCTTAGTTTCTCTTTAAACGAGCGTGCAGATGCTGCCGCTAAGGAAGCTATCAGCACTTGTCCCATCTCCCGTAAAGGTATTCCTTATTCCGACTTGTACCCAGTTATTCATTTATCTATCCTTGCCCGTTGCCAAGGTTGTTGGTCTTCTGTTACTGGTAACAAACTGCATACTCTTAAACGTAGTGTCCCTGTGGCCTTCCTCCTGCCACCGTAACCGGCAGTGGGGAAACAGCTCTGGCAAGGTTGCGTATTGGCCATACTCGCTTAACTCTCGGCCACTTAATGGAGCGCCACGCTGCTCCATATTGTCCAAATTGCATTGTCCCTCTTACAGTCGTGCATATCCTTGTTGAATGTCCTGACTTCCAGGACGAGCGTGTCTCTTGCTTTCCGACCATGGTCGGAAAGCATCCCTCTTGCTTTCTGACCGTCCCCCGCGGTCGCTTGTCCCTCTATAGAATTCTTGGTGACTCGGATACTTTTGATATCGTTCGCCTTATGCGTTTCTGTTCTCGTATTGGCATCCTTGGTGATATTTAGCGCCCTCTGATTATCCCGCACATTTGATGGTGCTACATAACCTTCCCGGTTTGGTGCCTTCTTTTGATAATTACTTAGTCAAAGGATTTCCGGTGGATGTAGTATAAGTGGATTTTGCTAAAGCCTTTGATAAAGTACCGCATGAAAGACTGTCAAAGAAACTACAGGCTTATGGAATAAATGGGAGAATACTGGAATGGATAAAGCAATGGTTAAAACAAAGAGTGGTGCTAAATGGAAATGAATCTGACTGGAGGAATGTGATAAGTGGGGTACCACAAGGGTCCATTCTGGGACCAACCCTTTTTGTCGTATACATCAATGACATAGATGAGAATATTACAAACCACATCATCAAATTTGCAGATGACACAAAGATTTATGGTAGAGTGGGAAATTGTAATGATGTTGAAGCCTTGCAGAGAGATCTGCATGAAATCCACACATGATCAGATGACTGGTAAATGCATTATAATATTGATAAATGCAAGACCCTGCATGTGGGGCATAACAATCTACGCCACAATTACCAAATTAATAACATTTCTTCGTCAATCTGTTGTAATGTAAAGGACCTTGGAGTCAAAATCCACCACTCAATGTAAGTTGCACAGCAGGTAGGAGCAACAGTCAAAAATGCTGACCAAGCACTTGGAATAATCAAGCGTACCTTTGACTTCAAGGAAAAGGTAGTGATTCAAGTGTATACATCGCTGGTGCGATTTTGGATTTGTATTACAGTATCAAAGCATGGAGACCTCATCTTCAGAAGGATATAACTGCTCTGGGGAAAGTGCAACAAAAATCATTCCAGAACGAAGTCAACTCGCATATCGGGAACGGTTGAAGGCCACAGAGATAACACTGCAAACCAGGCATGACAGAGCGGATCTCATTGAAACTTAAAATATTGAACAATTTGGAGGATGTTGATCCTGATAATTTCTTCAAAAGATCAGATGTAACACAAACAAGGAGCAACGGTTTAAAGCTCAACATGCCACAATGTAGGACTGAGAACAGGAGATGCCATTTCACTCACAGGGTTATAAACCCATGGAACAGCCTACCTGCCGAAGCCTTAAATGACAAAATTCTGCTAACTTTTAAAGTACAGCTGAAAAAGATCATCAATGCAGATGGGAGGACCTTCGACAAGCTGCCGGATTCCTCTCCTAGTCGAGGCCACTAGTATTAGTGGCTCTCGGGTAAATAAAGTTGCTCCCATGCCATATATAAAAAATTCATTACTTGTATGCTCCCCTCCGTGGTGCCTCCTTGCCGTGGTGAGGGGCTCACGTACACCTCCCTGGGACCGGTGTGGGTTGCCTGTGCCCCCTCTCCTGCCCCCTCTTTGGGTGGTGTACGTGCTGAAGGGCACTATGTAGGGGCCTTGTGAGCCATCGGACCACCCGCTGGAGGGGTCGCCTGTGAGAGGCCGCGCTGAGTGGATGGTTGGGTGTCCAGGCTGGGGCGATAGGGGGACTGGGGTCTTAGCACCAGTGTGGGAGAATGAACGAAGTAGTAGGACTCCCCTGTTGAAAAGGGGGGGCACCGCTGGGGATGACACACCCTTCCTGCACTGGCCCGCGCTCGGCCTCCCTGGCTGCCCTGGTAGGTGGTATCCCTTGGTTCCAGGTCCCATCTCTTATGTTTGGTTTGCTGTATGGATAACGACTTGACTTCTCTTACCCAGGCTCATGGGGTGGGCGACCAGGCCCCTGAGTCGGACCGTCCTGGAAGACCGGATCTGTAGCCCCCGCTACAGGACCCGGTTTAGGCCCAGACCGGACTCTTCCTCCCTGCTCCCCTCCCTCCTCTGTGGTTGGGTCGAGCCCCAAGCCTGCTGTGGTGACCGTCTCGTCCCCTTGCACGGCTCCATCCCTTGTGACTACTGCACCTTTCGAACCGTCTCTCTAAGGGTTCTCATCGCCGTCCCCCACGGCCGCTCTCGTATGCTCCCTTCCCATCCTACTTCGTTCCATGCTTTGTTTGGTCCTGCTACGTGGACTAAGTACTTTGACCTCCTACCTTTGGATTCAACTCCTGATGATTTTTCCCTTCATAGGCATCTTGTCGATTCCGTGGATGCCTCTGTCACCTTCAACCCCACTCGTCTTGGTACCCGTGTCGTTGCTGCTCCTTCTCAGGATGCGGCCACCCGCTTGGCCGCCTTATCCTGCCTTGGCGAGACCCCTGTTCGGGTCTCGAAGAACGCTCGTTGAATGCCAGTGTTGGCACTGTTCTCCTCCCGCACCATGTTGCGACCGGTGTTAGGGATCTCAAGGACTGCCACGAGGATATCAAGCATATCCTCGAGGCCCAGGGTCATTCTGTACTCCAGGTGGATACATTTACTCGTCCCCCTCGTGGTCATCGCCGTCTGCCCCTTCGGTTGTGAAGGTTACCTTTGATGGTAGGTCCCTTCCGCCCTGTCATTCTTGCTGGTGTCAGATGCTCCGTTCAGGAATATATTCCTCTCCGAGGCTCTGCGGTAAGTGCTGGAGGTTTGGGCATGGTACCCTCAAATGCTCTAGTCCTGTCTCTCTCTGTCCCCTGTGTGGAAGCGAGGTCACTCTAAGTTGGAGTGCACTTCTCCCCAGGCCGCTGCCTCAATTGCGGTGAGGCCCACCCTACCTTCTCCCGTGCGTGTATTCGTTACAAACTTGAGGCGGCTGTCCTCAGCTTGAAGCACCGAGACCGTTTGTCTTTTCCTGAGGCTCGGCGCCAAGTTCATCGTCTCCCCTCTTTCGCTGGTGTCTCCTATGCTCGCGTGGTGCGCTCTTCCTCTCCTCGTCCCCCCCTTCCTCAGTCTCACAACCGTTTCCGAGCCTTAGACCCGGACACGCCCACCACCACCTCCCCTGTTTCCCTCCGTTCTGTTCCGAAGGGTCCCCCTCCTGGTTCTCTGTCTAGGGCTCCCCTTCTTTCTACCCAGTCTGTCACGTCTCCTGTGTCTTCTTTTTCCTCTCCCTCTAGTCCTCCTTCCCGTCATTCCCCTCCGTCTCTTGGCTCTCCCACGCCGCCTGACTGTGCGGGCCGACGTCCATCGCTCTCCTGATGGTTGTGTTGTTCGCTCTCGCTCTTCTTCTCCTATCGAGACGCTGGAGTCTGTTGCCCAGTACATTGCTGCTGGGACGCCCGTATCTTTGAGTCAGAAGCGGAAACCTGGCTCCTCTCCTTCCTCCTCCCCTGTCGGTAAGAAGGCTTCGCTTTCTTCTTCACCCCCTATCTCTGATTCTATCGTTCCTTCCCCTCCCGCTTCGGTGGTGGAGCCCCCTGTTCCTACTGTAGGGGTTTCTTTAGCCCCCAGTTCCATCTCGGTTACTGCCCTTGCTGAGGTGCGCTCCCCTCTTTCTGCCCCCTCCTCCTCTCTCCCCTGCTCGTCCACCTCTGGTCTGTCCTCCCGCTTCTTTCCCTCCTTCTTTACTCAGTTTACCCATGCCCCCTAACCCTGACTTCGCTGACCCTGCTCCTGACTCTGCGCTTTTTTTAGCGTGCTTCTTCCCTTTGTTTCTTTTTCTTCTTTGCTCTCTGTTACTCTCCTCTCTCTCTTTGCTGATGTCTTCTTCAATGGAACATCCGTGGATTTTACGCCAATTTCCTTGACCTCCAACTTCTCATTTCACAGTTTTCGCCCCTTTGTGTCTGTCTCCAGGAGCCGATGCTTGGTGCTCGTCCTGGTCGCTTCCGTGGCTATTCTTTTCTCCCCCCCCCCCAGCGACAGCTGGGGTCCATAATTCTTCTGCTCTCTTGATTCGTTCCGATGTTCCCTTTGTCCCCTTACTTTTTTCCTCGCCTCTCCACTGTTCTGCCGCCCGTGTCTTTGTGCGTAGGTGGTACACGGTTTGTTCCATTTATCTCCCCCCACTGTCCCACTTTCTCTTCCCGATCTTAAACACCTCCTAGACTCCTTGCCGGAGCCTGTGCTCCTGCTGGGTGATTTCAATTGTCATGCCCTTTGGGGTGATGTGCTGACAAACACCCGGGGTCGCCTCCTTGAACCTTTCATCCTCTCTTCTTCCCTGTCCCTTCTTAATTCTGGTGAGCCCACTCATTTGGACTCTCGGACTCGCTCCCTTTCTTGTCTCGATCTTTCTCTGTGCTCGTCATCCCTTTCCTTAGATTTCGGGTGGCGGGTCCTTGATGACCTCCATGGCAGTGACCATTTCCTATCCTTGTTTTTTTTCTCTTTTCTCTTTCGCCTCCTCTCTCCTTCCCTAGGTGGCGGTTTGCCGAGGCTGACTGGCGCCTCTTTACTCTCCGTGCTACTATTTCCGACCTCTCCGTTCTGCCTCTCCCTCGCGCCCTCCTTCTTTTTCATGACACTGTCTTTGACGCTGCCCTCCACTCTATTCCTCGCTCTTCCTCTCGGGGACGCGGAAGTGCGTTCCCTGGTGGAATATGGACTGTGCTCGGGCTGTCCGCTGTAAGCGTGCAGCCTGGAAGAGACATCGCCGCCGGCAGACGGTTGAGTCTTTTCTTTTGTTTCGGAAGGCGAGTGCGGTGGCCCGTAGGACCATCCGTGCGGCTAAACGTGCTTGCTGGGCGTCTTATGTCTCCACCGTTACGTCGTCCGAAACTCCTCTCCCACTGGTCTGGAAGCGTATCCGCAAGATTGCGGGTAAGTTCGTTCCCGATGTCTCACCGGTCCTTCGCCTCCATGGTGCTCTTGTGGCGGACCCGTTGCAGGTTGCGACCGAACTGGGTTCCCATTTCTCCTGTTAGTTCTGGTTCTCATCTCCCCCAATCCTTCCTTCTTCGTAAGCCTCTTCTTGAATCTCATCCTTTAAATTTCTGTACTTTCACCTTCCCTATAATGATCCCTTCTCTCTCTGAGCTTCGGTCTGCCCTAGCCCTTTGCGGTTCTACGGCAGCGGGCTCCGATGGCGTTCATTATGAAATGCTTCGCCATCTCCCTCCGTGCACGTCTCAGTATTTACTGAGTCTGTACAATCGGGTCTGGGAGTCGTCGTCGGTCCCTGAAGACTGGCTCGATGCTGTTGTCCTCCCTGTTCGGAAACCAGGGTCTCTCGGGTCATCCCCCAAGGACTTCCGCCCTATTGCCCTCACGAGTTGTCTGCAAGCTCTTTGAACGTATGGTTAACGTTCGTTTGATGTGGTTCTTAGAACACTATCCCACCTCTCCCCTTCTCAATTTGGTTTTCGCAAGTGCCGCAGCACAACGGATGTCCTGGTGAACTTGGAGGTCTATATTCGTACTGCTTTTGCTGCGAAGACCTCCGTTGTTGCCGTCCTTTTTGACCTGGAAAAGGCTTACGACACACTACCTGGCGGTATCATATTCTGTCTCAACTTCATTCTTTTGGCCTTCGTGGGAACCTCCCTCTCTTCCTCCAGAGCTTCCTCTCTCGTCGTTCCTTTCGTGTGCGGCTTGGTACTGCTCTCTCTGCCCCTTTTCGGCAGTATGAGGGTACCCCAGGGTAGTGTTCTGAGCACTACTCTTTTTCTAGTTGCCCTCAACGGTCTTCTTTCCTCTCTTCCTTCTGGCGTCTTCTCTGCTCTCTATGTTGATGATCTTACCCTTTGCTGTCGGGGTGATGATTCACCTCTCCTTCAACGGCGGCTTCAACTTGCGATTGATGCCGTGTGTCTTGGGCCCCATGGCTCAGTATGTGTGCTTTCTCTACTCTTTACTCTGTCAAGCTTGTCTTCTTTCCGGACTGTCTTCTTTGTCGCTTTATGGTCATCCCATTGTGTACAGGGATTCCGCAAAGCTCTTGGGGTTAGTCTTTGACACTCGTTTGTCTTGGTCAGCCCATATCTCTTACCTCCGAGTTGAATGCTCTAAGGCCCTTAACCTACTTAAGGTTTTGTCCCATACTTCTTGGGAGCGGATAGGCGCACGCTCCTATATTTGCACTCCTCTCTCGTCCTGTCTAAACTCGATTATGGTTGCCCTGCTTACTCTTCTGCTCTCCTTCTACTCTTCGCCGTCTTGATGCTTTGCACCATACTGGGTTGCGTCTCAGCTCTGGTGCCTTTCGTTCGACTCCCGCCCTCAGTTTGTATGTTGACACTGGCTTTCTCTCTCTTCAGGACCGCCGTGATCGCTACTGTCTTCGCTATCTTGCGCGGTCCTTACAACATCCTTCCTCTCGCCTCTGTCGTGCTTTGACTTTTCCTCCTCCTGTAGCTCCTGTTCCTCTTCATCGTCTCCCACTTTGTCCGGTTATCTCGCTTGCAGGATTCTCTTTCTGTTCATATTTCTAATGTTTCTCCTCATATTGTTCCTTCCTTGCCTCCGTGGAGAGTCCCCCTTCCCAAGTTTTGTACGTCCTTGACTTGTATTACTAAAGCCTTTACCCCTCCTACAATTCTGAAAAGCCTCTTCCTTGAGCACTTTTCTTCGCACTCCCACTCTATTTCCATCTTCACCGATGGGTCTAAGTCTGCGGACGGTGTGGGCTACTGTTTTTTTTTCCTACCGTACTTATGTGTTCGCCTCCCTTCGGAGGCTAGCGTCTTTACGGCGGAACTTTATGCTATTCTCTATGCTCTCCGTCTCTTGCTTTCTCATTCTCATTCCTCCTTTGTGGTTGTAGTTGACTCTCGTAGTGCCCTCATGGCTCTAGGGTCCTTTAATCCTGTCCACCCAGTGGTCATCGAGATTCAGCATTGGCTGTTTCTTATTTCTAGTAATTTAAATCGGTAGAGTTTTGCTGGGTTCCCAGCCATATTGGTGTTTTCAATGAGCGTGCGATGCTGCCGCTAAGGACGCTATCCGTTCTTGTCCCATCTCCCGTAAAGGTCTTCCTTATTCCGACTTTTATCCTGTTATTCATTCCTCCATCCTTGCCCGTTGGCAGGGTTGTTGGTCCTCTGTGGTTAGTAACAAGCTGCGTACTCTCAAACGTAGTGTGTCCCGTGGCCTTCCTCCTACCACCGTAACCGGCGGTGGGAGACTGCTTTGGCACGGCTGCGGGTTGGCCATACTCGCTTAACCCACGGTCACTTAATGGAGCGCCGCCCTGCTCCTTATTGTCCGAATTGCGTTGTCCCTCTTACGGTTGTGCATATCCTTGTTGAATGTCCTGACTTCCAGGACGAGCGTGTGTCTTGCTTTCCGACCGTCCCTCGCGTCACTTGTCCCTCGATAGAATTCTAGGTGAATCGGATACTTTTTGATATCGTTCGCCTTATGCGTTTTTGTTCGTATTGGCATTCTTGGTGATATTTAGCGCCCTCTGATTATTTCGCACTTTGATGGTGCTACATAGCCTTCCCGGTTTGGTGCCTTCTTT
>WNGS01164858.1:62575179-62594747 GCA_020271785.1 Procambarus virginalis
GGGCTTGGGGCCACCTTCCTCAAGTTCCTTGGGGTCTGCCCCTGCTAGGCCGTTTACTGCTTGGTTTTCGGCCGCCCTTTGTGTGCTCGGGTGTTCTGTCTCCCTTGTTCGCCTTAGGGTAAGGGCATTTTGCACTGGTGGGGCGCAGGGTACTGTGCAGCTTTTTCCACCATCATGGCGGCCGCTTTGTGTTCCGCTTGGGTATGCTGTCCTCTTGCAGGGTTTTCTTTTTAATTTTGTTTATCTACTGTGGGGGGTTGTTGCCTTCGTTCTTGCCCCTTGTGTACCTTGTGTTCTGAGTATTATTTTGGTGGTTCCCCCTGCTAGGTCCCCGTGAGTGTACACGTCCCGGGGTTCAGCTCTTAGAAGTTGTTTGGTAGCTTTGGGTGCCGGATAGCAGTACCCTGCCTGGGATTACCTGAGCGCGAGTCCTCTTATAGTAAACGCTCGGGACTCTGGGAAACCCCTGGGGCGCGCGGGTCCGATGGATAGACCACGGAGTCCCCCCTCACTTCCAACGAGTTTGAGGGTTGCTCTCACCCCTTGTCTCAGGGTGACTCTGTTTTGCCTCCGTCTGCTGCTTGTGGGGTCGGTGACACCTTCGACCCGGAGTCCTGCGAGTTTTGTTGCTCGTTGTGGCTCGGTTACCCGTTGTGCTGACTAAGCGGGTGCGGGCAGCAGGGGCGTTGCACTTTGATCCTTGGTAGTGGCAACGCTCTCGTTTGTTTTGCTCCCCGGAGCCCCGGGCTGCCCCGTTTTGGTTCATGTTTGGACTGGGGAGTTGGTTGCTTCGGTTCCTTCCATGCCCCCTTGTCTTTCCCCTGGATCCCCCTTCCTGCCTACATCCGGTTTCCTTACCGTTTGTGGGTTTCGGGGCGGGTCGATAGTTTTTGAGACTCGGGCAGTCTCAGGAAATTCCCTTCCGGGGTAGTGACGGGGGCATTTGAGCCTGTTCCTCCAGCTGTGTTGTAATTGTCTGCCAGTGGGCTCCCTTCCTTTAGTATTTTCGCGGCTGCCCCGGTTTTCTGGTACGGCAAGGGCTTTGGGGGGACGGCTCGGCCTCGGGGCCTGTCGTGTGGGTTCCTGGGGCTGGGGAGGGGCTGACTTGAGGGGCCTTGCCCTGTAGAACCTCGCGGGTTTTTTCTCCCCCTCTAGCGGGGCTTGTGGTTACGCGGAGGTTTTTTTTCCTCCCCCAACCCTTGCCGTACGTGTTGTGGGCGTCGGCCCCTCCCCGGGCTCGGTTCCTTGTCCTTTGAGTCGGTTGGTTCCGTCCTGTAGGTGGATGCTCCCCCTTTTTTGGGACGGTGTCTTTGTCATGTTTCCCCATTCTTGGGTTCTACGTGACTTTTGGTCTCGGATGCGACTGTGCCTTTGTGTGCCTTCGGGACTGGTGTTTGCTTCTGTGTTCTCGAGGGTTCGTGAAGGTTTTCGCTACTTCCCGTATTATTGGAACGTCTGTCGGCTCCTAGTCTGGATCACCATATTGGGCTACTTGTAGCCCAGTTGGGCTACTCGTAGCCCGTTGGGTTCTCTTTGGGCTACTTGTCTTCACTTCGTTGACCGATTTTGTTGTCACTGCTTCCTCTTTTGGCTCCTTTCCCGTGTGATGGGTGTTTTTTCTACTTCGTGCTTCCCTAGGGTTACGTTCTGTTCGGCTACTTTTCTTGTGCAGTAGTCCTGGTTGGCACTTTCCCCGCAGAGTGGGTTGTGCGGTTTGGCCAGAGTGTCCTGCCCATGCGCCGTGGGAGTTTGTTTCGGTCTGGGCGGTGTGTTTCAGTGCTGGGTTTTGCGCCCTTTTTTCTCAGGTGCTTTGCCTCTTGCTCTTCTCCCTTCTCTGGTAGGTGCCCCTTCGCTCCGGGGGTGTCCTGGATTCCAGCTGTGGGGAGGACGCAGAGGTTTTCCTTGTGACATGGGTGTGGGCCTCCTCCTTCGCCTCTACCCTGCTCTCCTGCGTGTCCGGCTCTGGCTTCTTCACCTGGCGGTGCTCCCATGATCTTCTGGCCACTGTTGGGTTGTGTCACTTTCATGCCTCTGTTCGACTGGTGAGTTTTCTGCAGCCTGGCATCTTTCGGCCAGGCGCTGGATGTGAAGATATTTATATACCTGTCTTTTAATTAGGTATATTTATGTACGAATGAGACCGTTAGCACACTGGTGACTGTCCCTTTTCAACCCTGCCAGTCCCACTCATCAAAATGCCACCCTGGCAGTCACTGTTGGCATTTAGGCACATTCCTATGTGCCTAAAGTGACTGCCCAGACAGGTACAAGAGGAGTGTTGTTAACGCTTATGTCGATCGTGCTCTCAGCCACAGCTCAGGATGGAAGCAAGTCGATGAAGAACTCTGTAGGGTAAGGCAGGTCCTAGTCAACAACGCCTTCTCCAATGGTTTCGTTGAAGACATCATAAGAAGGAAGGTGAAACGCCATGCAACCTCTGAAGAGACAACTAACACAACACCTATACCCCCTATTAGACTATTTTACAGGAACTTCTTTTCCACAGCTCATAAAACTGAGGAAAGGGTCCTGAAAGATATTGTTAATAGAAACGTTATCCCTACAGACAGAAATCAGAAGATACAAATGACGATTTACTATAAAACCAAAAAAACGGCCAACCAACTCATCAGAAACTCTCCAGACACAAAGCAGAATACTTTAAAAGAGACCAACGTCGTCTATGCCTACAAATGCCCAATTGGGGACTGTAAGCCTCAAAGAACTCAGTATATAGGCAAGACAACAACATCTCTTTCCAGGCGATTAACGATGCATAAGCAACAGGGCTCCATTAAGGAACATATAATCTCTTCCCACAACCAGACCATCACCAGAGAAATCTTAGCAAACAACACAGAAATCATCGATAAATACAGCGATAGCAGGCGGCTTGACATCTGCGAGGCGCTACACATCAAGAAGTCAACACCAGCAATCAACAGCCAATTAATGCACAACTATATTCTACCCACTTCAAGACTCCGCTCCAATATAGAAGCATGAAGAAATGGGCCAATAGGCCGTCTGCAGTTACAGATCTATTCTTCCCTTTAACTTATACCCATTGTTCCGTGTTCTGTGTTTTGTTGAAAGTTTGTTTTCACCTCATCCAAAATATTGTATTACATCACCTCACCCAAATGCAGGTATAAAAGAGTCAATGCTGTTCAGTTATAAGTTGCGTGTGTGTAAACTAAAGTCTTTGAAAATGTAATAAGTTTTACGAAACGCGCTCAAGTGTCGCGTCAGACTAGAAATAAAAATGAATTTTGGAGAATTGATTTTTCATTTACCGTCAACAGTAAAAAGAAACATAAGGAAGATCGAGAAAATTCGTGTTAGAATTATTAATCTTACTTTTTCGGTCATATTTAATTACCACCCTTACACAGCTTGTCATGCTGTGTAAGGGTGGCCACTATGCTCTTTGTGCATTATACCAGCTTAGATGAACAGTTATGATGAACAGAACATGTAGATACTTATATATATAATGTCTGTATATAGTGAATAAAGACAAAAACAGTATGGTGGGAGGAGGATGTTGGCAAGTGAGGTGTTTTTGAGGGAGGGAGTGACAGCGAGAGGCTAGCTGGCAGATGTGGTGGCCACTCCTCATTGCTTTTTGACTCACCATATCAACTTAATGGTTTGTTATGGTGAACAAAACATGCAGATACCTATATATAACCTGTGTATATAGTGTAATAACCGGCTAAGTATTTGTTTATTGTTTTATGAATGTAATAATTGAATCAATAATATGCACACCATAATTTTGAGTACAGTGATGATTCACACATTTTATTATATAAATGTATCACACTACACACTATTGAATAGTATTACTGCAAAAAACTAAGAAAAAATCTGTCATTGAAATAATTAGATAATAATGTTTTTGTAGCAACTCCTGCCTGACAGCTACGTCTCCGATGTTTGCTCTGTCAACGCCTACATTTTGCCAGACTTCCCCGCCCTATTGCAGCCAAAATATGCCACTTATGATTTTTTTATTATATTTCCTGTGATCAGGGAATACAAATTAACAGGTTTATAAGACAAAATATTTTTTATTTTTTATGCATCTGTGGGTGACAAAGGCAAAATAGCTCAGAGCAGCTTGGGGGTTAACTTAACAAATTAGAACTACCTCTATTCACTGTCGAGAACTTCAACTTCAATTATCTCTGAAACTAGAGTTTCAACTTTGAGTGGCTTCTAAAATTCCAGTTTCTGACCGATTCTCATCATTTTGACATATTGTGTGCTCAGCTGTCTGTTCTATAATCCTTTCAGAATGGATTTTTCATTAACCCTATATGTTTGGAGTTATAATTTATTTTTGTCTAAATTTGCCGCATATTTCAAATGCCATATTGACGATTTTTTATACAGTAAACTATACTGAAAACCTATATTCTATTTGGATGAAAATGAAAATCATATGCTATTCTGAGAACATAATAACACTAAATGAACTATTGGTGATAGTTCATATTTTTTAACCTGATTTGAAAATCTGAAATTTTCATTATTCAATTTTAAAATTATTTTTGTTTTCTTATTTTTCAAGTTAAGTTGTGATCATTTAGACTAAGTAGAAGCATTTGCCTAGCTGATTATGCACAAAAAATTGGAAAGTGTTTGTGCAAGTTCAAAAACTAGTTATGTCAAATCGTATATGTATGTTTTGTGCGGTTTAACCTTCAACTGCGCATCGCATCATATGATGCTTTGACTGACTTGCAGTTAATTGCGCATCGCATCATGTGATGCTTTGGAGTACAACGCAAGATTTAAACGGCCACGGATAAGCCGTTCACCACACCTTCATCAGGGCTCTTGTAAACAGACGCCATTTTTTTTAAATCGTGGGCCAAACTCCCGGGTGTTAGGAGCCTCAGTATTGAGTAAGCTACAAAGCCTGACGCATGCAGCATGAACTCACAGCACTGCTATTCAGCTTGTGACCACAGCATCGCCTAAAAATGCCATAATATACTTGTTCATGCTATTATGTAGCGATAATATTATTACAGAAGACCCCTGACTGTGATAAAACTGACCAGGGTTCTGATAATAGCAGGATTGTGGTGATAATTAGCGCTGTGCTCCACGGAGGGAGGAGTAATGCTGTAGGAGGGAGGGTGGTGGCATTGTCTTTTGACTGTGTGTGGTCACCTTTTACTGACTGTACTCACCATACCAGCTTAGTGGTTCGCTATGGTGAACACAAATGTAGATACTTATATATAACGTGTGTATAGAGGGTATAAACAGCAAGAGGAGTAGGTTGGGAGCCGCCATTTTGGTGAGGGAGGAGCGTCGTCTGCATGACTTACCATGTTGTTTACTGATGACCACGATGGTCTTTGGGCACATACCACTTTACTTGTACAAGTATGGTGAATAAAACAGGTAGATATTTATATATAATGTGTGTATATAGCGTAATAACACCACAAGCAGTATTGTTGGAGGAGAAATATTAGTGCGTCTGGCCTTGAGGGCGGCAGCCATCAGCTGACTGTGTGAGGTCCTACGTCTTTGTGCCTTTACTCACCATACAAGCTTAGATGTACAGTTATGGTGAACAAAACATGTAAATACTTATATATAATGTCTGTATATAAAAGCAAAAACAGTATGGTGGGTGGAGAATGGTGGCAAGTCAGGTGAGGTGAGGGAGGGAGGGAGGGGCAGCCAGTGGCTGCCACTGGCCACTGCCACTCAGCATACCAACTTAGTGGTTCGTTATGGTGAACACGAATGTAGACACTTATATATAACGTTTGTATATAGTGAATAAGCGCAAAACAGTATTGCGGGAGGAGAATGTAGGTGAGTCAGGTGACTTGAGGGAGGGTGGGAGTAGCAGCCAGTGGCGGGCTGCCACTGCCACTCAGCATACCAACTTAGTGGTTTGTTATGGTGAACATGAATGTAGATACTTATATATATAGCGTCTGTATATAGTGAATAAAAGCAAAAACAGTATTGTGGGTGGAGAATGTGGGTGAGTCAAGTGACTTGAGGGAGGGCGTGAGTGGCTGGCTGGTACACGGTGGTCACTCCTCGTTACTTTTTGACTCATAATAGCAACTTAGTGGTTCGTTATGGTGAACAAAACATGCAGATACTTATACAGTATATAACCTGTGTATATAGTGTAATAACCGACAAAATATTTGTTCACTGATGAACATAATTGAATCAACAACATGCACACCATATTTTTGAGTACAGCAATGATTCACTCATTTTATTATATAAATATATCACACTACACACTATTGAATAATATTACAGCAAAAAAACTACGAAAAATCAATCAGAGACATTGAAATAATTAGGTAATTATCTCTTTGTGGCAACTCTGGCCTGACAGCTGGCGATCAACAGACCGCCTGGGACGCACGCTGAGTCAGCGCTTATTTTTTGCCATACTTCCCCGCCCTATAGTGGGCAATATATGCCACTTACGATTTTTTTATTATTTTTCCCGTGATCAGTGAACACAAATTAACAGGTTAGGAAGAAAATATTATTATTTTTTTTTTTTTTTTTTGGTATGCGCCTGTGGGTGTCAAATGGTATATAGCTATGTGCCATTTAAGGGTTAAGGGTTAAAGTATGTCATAATTGACATCACTCGGGAAAAGGAGCCAGAAAGGTAGGCATATCA
Organism: Procambarus virginalis; assembly: GCA_020271785.1. Lineage (NCBI taxonomy): Eukaryota > Metazoa > Arthropoda > Malacostraca > Decapoda > Cambaridae > Procambarus > Procambarus virginalis. The sequence continues at coordinate 62,581,871 of WNGS01164858.1, forward strand.
AAGCAGACCACTGTCTGATTAACCTGTTAACCTGATTCTAAAAGGTTAAAATAACCCCTAGAAAGAAACCAAACAAGCAACCCTTCGTGCACTTCTGCTCATTAGTGCTGGTAAGGGGTAGCGCTATGAAGTCCTCAAACTGGGAGTGATTCCAGAATGCCCCAGGGAAGATAATCCTGACTCGCAAAGGCAGTACTCACAGAGCACCTAGGGAAGGTCGTGAAATGCCATTTTCCTTGGGACCCTCCCTCCAGTTGGCAGTTTTTCATCATTCAAAAACAGGAGTAGTGGGCTGACAGCTGCCCCTTCCCCTTACAGAGGGGTGGGGGAGGGGAAGAGGGGTAGCTCTATTGCTAGTCACCTGAAGCATTGCTTGTTTGGTTTCCTTCTAGGGGAGTTATTTTTATCTTTTCGGATGTAGATTGCACAGGTTAACCAGACGGTTTTCTGTTAAAGATTCGGAAACCTTTATGTGTAAAGTGCTCTTAGGCCATTGCTCCCTGCACCTCCCTGAGGGGGGCCAGGTTCTGGCTCGTGGTTCCCGGTAGGCATAACAACTCCTGTGACTGATGACCCCAAACTAATGTAGCACATATCAGTTCGGATAGCTTCAGGGAGCCTCCGGGCTCGTCCAGAAATGGCATTTCATTACATTCAAAGTTTTTTTTCTGCAGACTGGCAAAACATCTTTCTCTGAAAATGAAGATAGTCATATAGAAACAGATAGTCAGAAGTCTTTACGTAGTACCAATGGCTACCCATGGAATGCTGATATACGTATACGAGAAACGCCTGCTGGACCTGTTCTACACCTTAACGAATCAGCAGCTTCAGGGGAATCTAGTGACTACACAGGTATTTTCCAAAGATTACCTGATGTACCTGAAACTTGTTGCACGAGTCCCATGAGCACTAGCAGCTCTGCCGCCTTGCTATTACCTGAGGAATCCACATCCAATCTACAGTCTTCTTCTAGGTTTTTTAAGAGAATTTTTAAAGGGAAACAAAAAAAACACAAAGTTCCTGGCTAAATCATTATAATTTATATGCATCTTATTTTAAGTTAAATAAATACAATTATAAACTCTGAAACTGATGACATTAATGTGAAGCTCCGGCTTAACATCAGCAAGACTTCTTAGATTAATACATTTAGACATGAAATATTCATCTACTTTTACTCCAAATATGTTTTACGATTAAAATTATGAATATCAGATACTGTACTTTCAACACAACACGTTAGTATGACTATCATATTATTTTGTGCCTTAAATGTTTTATTGAGAAAACCAGTGGACAGAGCTTTCTTTGTAGATAAACACAGGTAAAGATAGGATAAATATATTAAGTAAATTGTGATATACTGATGTGAATTTTTTAAAACAGCATAACTGTGTAATTCAGTGAAAATGTATGCCAGGCAAGCTAGAGTATTCAAATAAACACAAAGAAGAACCTTTCCTTCCATTGATGCTGCTTTTGCTTAGGCCACAGTGAAGTAAAGTAGCACTTTGTGATTTACATTTTTTAAATTTACCATTGTTCAGCATTTGCTGCTTTTTCATTTATCTTTGCCTAGTCACTTTCCATTTTATTATAAGTTGATGTATAGTGCTTTCAAAGGTAAATAATTTGCACATATTCACACTTTAGTGCAAGAAAGTGGTGACTTCTTAACTTACAACCAAACCAATTCTGTAGAATTTTTTAGACATTGTTCCAAGTGCTTCTTCAAAAGCATTTAATATTTGAAAGTGCTGTAGCTTAGTCTGTGTATAATTTTGCTTATGGCCACCCATCCAACTATTTCCCAAATGCAGCAAGGCCTTGCTGCATATGTACCTCTGGCTGCATCACTTCCTATACCAAAAGATGCAGCCAGAGGGTGTACCCTGATGGACAGATGTATCATGATGTGGTATGAACATAAAAAATATCATTAGTGGTATAAGGGGTAATCTGGGAAGTAATGTGTGATATTAGAATAATAAATAAAGCAAGAAATGAAAATGTCATAAAAAGATGTGGCATGCATGCATGCATCTGTAAATCAAAAGATTGAGTAGAATAAAGGATGATATTTTGGACATGTTATCTTGAAGTTATCTTGAGACGATTTCGGGGCTTTAGTGTCCCCGCGGCCCGGTCCTCGACCAGGCCTCCACCCCCAGGAAGCAGCCCGTGTTGTTGAATGAATAGATAATACATTAGGAAATTGACCTCCACACCCCCTCTTTCATAAAGTCAGTAATTACCTAAGTGTAGTTACAGGATGAGAGCTACGCTCGTGGTGTCCCGTCTCCCCAGCACTCTTTGTCATATAACGCTTTGAAATTACTGACGGTTTTGGCCTCCACTACCTTCTCACCTAACTTGTTCCAATCGTCTACCACTTTGTTTACAAAGTGAATTTTCTTATATTTCTCCGGCAGCTTTGTTTTGTTAGTTTAACACTTAGACCACGCTTAGACCTTAGAAAATAATTTAACATAAGTTTTTAAAACTTGCACAAACACTTTCCATTTTTTTGGCATAATCAACTAGGCAAATGCTCCAACTTTGTCTAAATGATCACAACGTAACTTGAAAAACAAGAGAATCAAAATTAACTTTAAAATTGAATATTGAAAACTTCAGATTTTCAATTCAGAATAAAAAAAATATGAACTATCACCAATTGTTCATTTAATGTTATTATTTTCTCAGAATAGCATATGATCTTCATTTTCATCAAATTAGAATATAGGTTTTCAGTATAGTTTACTGTAAAAATAATCATCAATAGGGCATTTAAAATATGCAGAAAATTTAGACCAAAAAAATTTATAACTCCAAATGTATAAAGTTTATGAAAATTCATTCTGAAGGGATTGCAGACCAGACAGCTGAGCATACAATGTCAAAATAGTGAGGATCGGTCAAAAACTGGAATTTTTGAAGGCACTCAAAGTTGAAACTCTAGTTTCAGAGATAATTGATGTTCAAGTTATCAACAATAAATAAAGGTAGTTTTAATTTGTTAATTTAACTCCTCAATTGCTTGGCTTCCAAATATGACCCCCCCCCCCCCTCCAATGCGCAGGAAATAAATTCTATGGAAAAAATTATTTTTTTTGTTTTGAAAGTGTCAAAAACCCTTCCCTGAGTATGGGTATAGTAACAGAAGGTCGAAATTGTACGTACTTTGGCTGCTATGGGGTCCGAAAGTTCGCGCGTGACGTCACCATTCCCTGGCTGCCTGTGGCATACGCCCCCGGGGCTGGTAGGACGCCTGGGGCAGGATGCGCATGTTGCCGCGAATATATTTTTGTTCATTTTTGCGCACAGTACAAAATACATTTTATTTGTTTTTTCGTGCCAATCCTATGTATAATAAACACATACACTATATTATGGCAGTAGAACATCCGTACTGTCCGAAGACACTTTGTTACATGCATGACACATATGTACACATATGTTGCACATATTTCCCCTTGCATCATGCTAATTTGTGTATATATACAATCTGTTTACACACTACACACTATACACTATCACACACTATATACATTCACCATCAACACACTCAGAACTCCACGAACATATATATGCTGGGAAGACGGGACACCACGAGCGTAGCTCTCATCCTGTAACTACACTTAGATAATTACTTAGGTAATTACGAGTGTCAGCTGCCACACCCTCTCTCCTCCAACATCCAGTGTTTCCCTCACTCCTCTAACATCTTACTCGCCAACATTGCTCCTCCCACCATACTGTTATTGTTTTTATTACACTATTTACACATGCTATGTATACCTATCTACATGTTTTATTCACCAGAACTATGCAAGTAAGCCGGTGCTGTGTCCAAACTTTACAGTGGCCACCATACACTGCATTAGAAATCACACAGCAGCCAGCAGACAACGCTACGATTACGTCACCTCCCTCACCAAAATAGCTCCTCCCAACATACTCCTGTTGCTCTTATTACACTATATACACACATTGTATATACCCATGTACAAATGTATGCACCATAGCGAACCACTAAGCTAGTATGATGAGCAAAACAAGAGTGGCTGCCACACACACACACACACACAGTGAGGCTACCTCGATTCTCTCCCTCACCACAATTCCTCCTCCCACAATACTACGCACAGGGCTCATTATCACCACAATCCTGCTGTTATCACAATACTGGTCACTAACTCCTGTAAATGAATAATTGACCACAAGTTTATTTTGTAAAGGAACCTAGGAAGTCGTTTGAAGATTCCTAGATGGACGAAATAATGCTGTGGTGCTGTGGCTAGCGCTGTGAACATCGTGAACAGCATTGAATCACTGATATTTGAACATTGTACACAGTCATTCTCACACTCAGGCTTTTCTGTAATACTATCATGGCTAAATAATACAAGTTATATATATATATTTTGACATTATTAGGCGATGCTGTGGTCACAAGCTGAACAGCAGTGCCTTGAACTCATGCTGTGAGCACCAGCCTTTGTTGCTCACTCAGTACTGAGGCTCTCACACCCGGGAATGTGGCCCACAATTTTTTTTTAAAGATGGCGTCTGTTTACAAGAGCCCTGAGGAAGCTGATGTGAACCCCCATGTAGCCGCGGGAGTTTTGAATGGAACGTAAAAAATACAAATACCCGGAGGAGCATTGCGCAAACCAGACGAGGAACTGCAGGTGCGTTGCGCAGTTTAAGGGTTAATTGTATGTTTTAATTAACATTGTTTGGCATTCGGACTCGAATATGTGAAAGTTGTAGGTCAATATGTGTTGAAATGAGGTCAAGAAAAAATAACTCCTAAAAGAACATAAAATATAGGGGTAATTATAATGATTTAGGGGATATATTTAGGGTATAATTTATATAAGTGAAAAAGCCCTCATATGGTCCCTAATCATCAGAACAACCTAACAAGACAAAGAAAATAGAGTTTGAAATCAGATAAAAAAATCAGCCTAAAAAAATTAAAAGTCCCAAATTTTGCGAGTTGTGACCGATTTATTTGTTGACCAATTTCATTCTATCTTCACATAGTTAGGAAAACATATGCATTCTCCAGGATGTAAAGGTTACAACAAAATCAGATAATAAACAAAGGAAAAACTAAAATCTTAAAAAAAAAATTCCCCTAAAAAATTTTTTTGGAACATTGATGAAAGTAACATATATTAACATTGGACAATGTATTTATATGATATATAATAAAATAGAGCATATTAACATAGTTATTATTATTTGTGTTATTATGTATTACTCAGCAATGATACAAAGGCACCAACTGCATATCCACACTGTAGACATTTCTTACTATTCTTCTTCTTCTTGGAGCGTCGGACAGGTGCTTGCATCTCTTTATTACTGCATAATTCTTCAATTCCAGTTATTAGGAGCTATTCTTATCAACAAAACGATCTTATTTTTTTAAATTTGTCTAAAATCAATTTCTGAAAATATTTTGATGAAAGTTTCACGACACTGAAGCCAATAAGTTGGAGATTTGTTTAACATTTTTAAGTTATTTATACATAATTCAAATATTTTTCACTAATATACCCCCAATATGCGCGGTCTAAAGGTTAAATCATTGACCTCTTGTTCTTAAAATTCCGGGTCTCGGGAAGTCTTCTGAATCAATTTTATCGATTCGTGTTACTGTTTTGTACATAGTAATCATATCACCTGTTTTTCTTCTGTCTTCTACTTTTTGCATATTTAATGCCTCTAACCTCTCCTCGTAGCTCTTGTTCTTCAGTTCTGGGAGCCACTTAGTGGCATGTCTTTACACCTTTTCCAGTTTGTTGTGCTTCTTAAGATATGGGCACCATACAACTGCTGCATATTCCAGCTTTAGTGTAACAAAAGTTGTGAACAATTTCTTTAGTATTTCTCCATCCATGTATTTAAAAGCAATTCTGAAGTTAGAAAGTGTAGCATAGGCTCCTTGCACAATATTCTTAATGTGGTCTTCAGGTGACAGTTTTCTATCTAGAATCACCCCTAGTGGACCAAACTCTCACAAATCAAGCCTGACCTCTGGCTGGGCTTGGGGAGTAGAAGAACTCCCAGAACCCCATCAACCAGGTATCAACCAGATCCCTTTCTTTGTCAGAATTCTTTAGAGATTTCTCGCATAATTTATAGGTTGTATGTCTATCTTCTCCAATTCCACATTCCATAACATGGCATTTATTCACATTAAATTATTTTTTATTTTGTCCAGGGCTTTTTGAAGGGCATGCCAATCATCTAGGTTTCTTATCTTCCCTATTATCTTAGCATCATCAGCAAACATGTTCATATAATTCTGTATTCCAACTGGTAGATCGTTTATGTAGACAATGAACGTTACCGGTGCAAGAACTTAACCCTGTGGTACTCCACTCGTGACATTCCTCCAATCCGATACATTGCCTATGATTACGGCCCTCATTTTTCTGTCAGGAAATTTTTCATCCATGTTAGAAGCTTACCTGTCACCCCTCCAATATGTTCCAGTTTCCAGAACAACCTCTTATGTGGAATTCTGTCAAAAGCCTTTTTTAAGTCCAGATAGATGCAGTCAACCCAACCATCTCTTTCCTGTAAAATCTCTGTGGGTCGATCATAGAAACTGAGTAAATTAGTTACACAGGATCTTCCAGATCGAAAAACCGTACTGTCTGATATTATATCGATTTTCTCCAGGTGTTCTACCCATTTAGTTTTAATTATTTTTTCAATATTTTGACTATTACACTTGTCAATGATACAGGTTTATAATTGAGAGGGGTCTTCCCTGCTGCCACTTTTGTAGATTGGAACTATGTTAGCCTTTTTCCACACATCAGCTACAACTCTTGCACACAGAGATGCCTGAAAAAATTGGAATTAGACCTCCAAACGATGTTTTTGCATAGAGTTGGGGGTATCCTCAGAGTGACGTTCTAGCGACCTTCCTAGTACTTGTTCCTCCTTACGTCCTTCTCCTTCCACCTCAGTGGACATGAAATGTGCAACCAAACGTATATGAGTTTAGTATTCATTTAAATATTAGTGCATTCAGATATTGACTTGCAAAACAAAACAAACAGGTTTGCATTCTGAGCACAATCTTTTGGTTAAAGTGATGCAAATAGCATATAGTGTAAATTGTTAGTGATTGGGGGCTATGGGGAGTGTGGGTGAAGATGGGACAAGTGTATACCTGAAGAGGGTATCGGGAGCTCTTCACCCCGAGCCCGGCCTCGGCATTCTGAGTGATATTTAAGTTCTTCTGAATATCCTAAACATCTTGGTGTTTAGGCCCCTACCCTGTCCAGCTCGTTGTTGCCGTGAGGGTGGCTTGGTGGGTGGCTGCCAGTGTGTGATGCTCCTTGGGATGGTCCTCTGTCCTTTTGTAGCCTTGTGCTCCTGCTGCTATCCTCTCTAGTTGTGCTGGACAACTTTTCCTTTTCTTTCTGTTTTGTTTTTCTCCCCCCTCTTCTCCTTTCTCATTGTCATTCCCCACAGACCTTTTGCCTCTTTTGATTCTTCTTTCGGCCTTCTTTTATTTGACGTCCGGGTGTTTGGAGAGGCATACTCTTGCACCTGTAGAACTGTAGTACCCAATGTCTCAAACAAGGGGACCCTTTTATTGTCAATCCTCCTTTCGTCACTGAACCTGATCTCGACGTTTGGCGTTTGTGGGGGCGTATACTCACGATGCACCCCTAGGGGGGCCCTGGCAAGATCGGCAACATGTCTCTTGTTGGGTGTCCTGCCTCTAATTGTGGCTCCATGGTGGGTGTGGAGGCACATTCATGAATGAAAGTCTTTCCTCGTTTTTATGTCAGATAATGTTTCCTTTGTACCTTCTCAGGCTCGTGGGATGGGCAACCAAGCCCCCGAGTCGGACTGTGTTGGAAGACCAGGCTCTGTAGCCCCCGCTACATTAGGCCCCAACCTTGCTCCTCCTTTGACTCTCCTGACTACTCCCCTCTCCCTCTTCTGAGATAGGGTCGAGTTCCCAGCCCCCAGTGGTGATCACCTCGTCCCCTGGCACGGCTCCGTCTCTCATTGTGACTGCTGCACCTTTTACCCCTTCTCACTTTGGGGGTTCTCAACGCCGTCCCCGCCACGGCCGCACTTGCATGATCCCTTCCCATACTAATACTTACAACGCCTTGTTTGGTCCCGCTACATGGGCTAAATACTTTAATCTCCACCATCTGGATTCTACTCCTGACGATTTCTCCCTCTATAAACACCTTGTTGATTCAGTTGATGCCTCTGTTACTTTTAACCCCACCAGTTACGGTACGCATGTCATCGCTGCTCCTCTCAGGATGCAGCTACTCGCTTAGCCGCTTTGTCCTGCATTGGGGAGACCCCTGTTCGGGTCTCCAAAAATGCTCAGTTAAATGCCAGTGTTGGCACTGTTCTCCTCCCACACCATGTTGCAACTGGTATTAGGAACCTCAAAGACTGCCATGAGGATATTAAACATATCCTCGAAGCCCAAGGCCATTATGACTTCCAGGTGGACACGTTTACTCGACCCCCTTGTGGTTGTCGCCGTCAGCCCCTTCGAGTTGTAAAAATCATCTTTGATAGTAGGGCCCTTCTGCCCTCTATTATTCTTGCCGGTGCCAGATGCTCCATTCAGGCGTACATTCCCTCCCTAGACTTTGCAATAAGTGTTGGAAGTTTGGGCACGGTTTCCTCAAGTGCACAAGTACTGTGTATCTATACCTCATGTGTGGGGACGATGATCATTCTAAGTCCGAGTGCACTTCTCCCCAGGCTCGCTGCCTCAATTGCGGTGAGACCCACCCTACCTTCTCACGCTCGTGTATGCACTACAAACTCGAGAAAGCCGTCCTCAACTTGAAAACACCGTGATCGTCTGACTTTTCCTGAAGCGAGACTCCAAGTTCGTCGTCTCACCCCTTTCGCGGGCGTATCCTATGCTCGCGTGTTGCGTTATACCTCTCCTCGTCCTTCCCACCTTCCTCAGTCTCACAACCGTTTCCAGGCCTTAGACCCGAACACATCCTCCACCTCCTCCCCTATTCCTTTGTGTCCTGTCCCGAAAGGTCTCTCTCCTAGTTCTCCATCTGGAGTTTCCCCCCTTCCTACACAGTCCACCATGTCTCCTATGTCTTCTTTCCCATCTCCCCCCACTCTTTCTTCCCAACCCTTTTCCCAGTCTCTTGACCCTCCACGCCGCCTGTCTGTCCAGGCTGATGTCCATCATCCACCCAGCAATCTTCGTGTTCGCTCCCATTTCTCTTCTCCTGATGAGACCATTGAGTCTGTTGCCTGGTACGTTGTTACTGGAACGCCTGTCTCTTTGAGTCAGAAACGTAAGCCTGGCTCCTCTCCTTCCTCCACAGCGGGTAAGAAGGCATCGCTTTCTTCCTCGCTCCCTCCCTCTAACTCTATCACTACATCCCCTCCCATTTCAGTGGTCGGGGCCCCCTGTCCCAGATATGGAGGTTTCTTTCGCCCCCGATTCCCTCTCGGTTGCTGCCCTTGCTGAGGTGCACGACCTGATTTCTACCCCCACCCCTCCTCCTGCTGTCCTTGACTGCCCCTTTCAGTTGTCTCCTCCTCCTCCTCTGGACCCCGTCAGTTCGCCTCTGGTCTGTCCTCCCGCTCCCTTCCCTCCATCCATACTATGTTTACCCATGCCCCCTAACCCTGATTTTGCTGACCCTGATCCTGAGATTCTTTAATAAACTGTGTTCTTCTTTACCTTTGTTTCCTTATTGTTCTCTGTTACTGTCCTTTCTCTTTGATAATGTCTATTCTTCAGTAGAATATTCGTGGATTTTATGCCAACTTCCATGAACTCCAACTTCTAATTACACAGTTTTCACCACTTTGTGTTTGTAATCCAGGAATCAATGCTTGGTGCTCGTCCTGGTCACTTTCGTGGTAATTCCTTTCTTTCTTCCCCCCCCCCTCAGCTCTTGCTGGGGCCCATAACTCTACTGCTCTCTTAATTCGTTCTGATATTCACTTCGTCCCACTACTTCTTCTGTCACCTATCCATTGTTTTGCTGCCTGTGTTTTTATGGGTAAATGGTATACAGTCTGTTCCATTTATCTCCCCCCAAATGTCCCACTTTTCCTCCCTGATCTTAAGCACCTCCTGGACTCCTTGTCAGAGCCGTTGCTCCTTTTGGATGATTTCAACTGTCGATATACCCTCTGGGGTGATATTCTGACAAACACCCGAGGTCGCCTGCTCGAACAGTTCGTCCTCGCATCTTCTCTATCTCTTCCGAATTCTGGTGAGCCAACTCATGTGGACTCTTGGACTCGCACCCTTTCCTGTCTTGATCTTTCTCTCTGCTCGTCGTCCCTTTACTTAGATTTCACGTGGCGGGTTCTTGATGATTTCCATAACAGTGATCATTTCCCCAGCCTCGTTTCCTTTTTCTCTTTCCACCCTCCCCTCTCCTTCCCTAGGTGGCAGTTTGTCAAGGCTGACTGGAATCTATTCACCCTCCGTGGACACCGTCTTCGACACTGCCCTCTGCTCTATTCCTCGCTCTACCTCCCAAGGCACCCGGAAGTGCGTTCCCTGGTGGAATGCGAACTGTGCTCAGGCTGTCCGCTGTAAGTGTGCAGCCTGGAAGAAACACCGACGCCGGCAGACGGCTGATTCTTTTGTTTTGTTTCGGAAGGATAGTGTGGTGGCCCATAGGACCTTCCGTACAGCTAAACGTGAGAGTTGGAAATCTTATGTTTTCACCATTACATCCAATACTCCTCTGCCACAGATCTGGAAGAAGATCTGCAAGATTACGGGTAAGTTCGTTCCCAATGTCTCGCCGGTTCTCCACCTCCGTGGTAACTTTTCTACTGTTAGCTCTGATTCTCATCTTCCTCAATCCTTCCTTCTTCATAAGCCTGTTCTTCAATCTCCTGGTTGATACCTGGTTGAAGATAAATCTCATCCCTTAGATTTCCACACTCATCTCTGTCTTCCCTATAACGATCCTTTCTCTCTTTCTGAACTTCAGTCTGCCCTGGCCCTCTGCGGATCTACGGCAGCGGGCTTGGATGACGTTCATTATGAGATGCTTCGCCATCTCCCTCCGTGCATGTCTCAGTCTTTAATGAGTCTGTATAACCAGGTCTGGAGTTGTCGTCAGTCCCTGAGGACTGGCTCGATGCCGTTGTACTCCCTATTCAGAAATCAGGGTCTCTCGGTACTTCCCCTACAGACTTCCGCCCTATTGCCCTCACGAGTTGTGTCTGAAAACTCTTTGAGCGTATGGTAAATGTTCGTCTGATGTGGTTCTTGGAACACCATCACCACCTCTCTCCTTCTCAATTTGGTTTTCGCAAGTGCCGCAGCACGACTGATGTCCTGGTAAACTTGGAGGTCTATATTCGTACTGCTTTTGCTCCAAAGACCTCTATTGTTGCTGTCCTTTTTGACCTGGAAAAGGCTTATGACACGGCTTGGAGATACCATATTCTGTCCCAACTTCGTTCTTTTGGCCTTCGTGGTAATCTCCCCTCTTCCTCCAAAGCTTCCTCTCTCGTCGTTCCTTTAGTCACGCTTGGTGCCACTCTCTCTGCCTCTTTTTGGCAGTACGAAGGTGTGCCCCAAGGTTCTGAGCACTACTCTTTTTTTTTTTCTGGTTGCCTTCAATGGTCTTCTTTCCTCCCTCCCTTCTGGCATCTTCTCCGCTCTTTATGTTGACGATCTTTCTCCTTGCTGTCGAGGTGATGATTCGCCTCTCCTTCAGCAGCGGCTTGAACTTGCGATTGATGCCCAAGATTGATCTTGGGCCACCAATCATGGCTTTAAGTTCTCTACAACCAAAACTTGTGCTATGACTTTTACTTGAAAGCGGGTCGTTCTTCGTCTCTCTTTGTGGCTTTATGGTCATCCCCTTGTGTACAAAGATTCCTCAAAGCTTTTTGGGGTTATTCTTTGACACTCGTTTGTCCTGGTCGCTCTATATCTCTTACCTCCGAGTTGATGCTCTAAGGTCCTTAACCTCCTTAGGGTTTTGTCTCATACTTCATGGGGTGCAGATAGGCACACGCTCCTCTATTTGCACTCCTCTCTTGTCCTGTCTAAACTCGATTATGGTTGCCCTGCATACTCTTCTGCTTTTCCTTCTACTCTTCGCTGTCTTGATCCTTTGCACCATACTGGGTTGCGCCTCGGCTCTGGTGCCTTTCATTCCACTCCTACCCTCAGCTTGTACACTGATATTGGCTTCCTCTCTCTCCAGGACCATCGTGATCGCTACTGTCTTCGCTATCTTGCGAGGTCCTTACAGCATCCTCACTCTCACCTCTGTCGTGCTTTGACTTTTACCCCTCCTGTGGTTCCTGTTCCTCTTCTGCAGTGTACAGACCTTTCTCTTTATGTCCGTTTGTTTCACTTACAAGATTTTCTTTCGGTTCGTCTTACCAATGTTTCTCCTCGTATTGTTCCATCTTTGACCCCGTGGAGGGTCCCCCTTCCCAAATTTTGTACTTCCCTAACCTGCATCATTAAAGGTTTTACCCCTCCTACGGTCCTGAAACACCTTTTTCTTGAGCACTTTTCTTCACACTCCCACTCCATTTCCCTCTTCATCGATGGGTCTAAGTCTGCTGATGGTGTGGGGTACTCTGTTGTTTTTCCTGATCATACTTATATGTGTCGCTTCCCTCCGGAGGCTTGTATCTTCACAGCAGAACTTTATGCTATTCTCTATGCTCTTTGTCTCCTGCTTTCTCGTTGTCAATCCTCCTTTGTGGTGGTAGTTGACTCTCGTAGTGCCCTCATGGCTTTGGGGTCCTTTAATCCGATCCATCCGGTGGTCATTGAGATTCAACATTAGCTGTTTCTTATCTCCAGTAAATTTAAGTCAGCAGAGTT
>WNGS01164858.1:62618392-62635338 GCA_020271785.1 Procambarus virginalis
AAACTCATGTGAATCAGAAATACTTAAATGCTCAAATTGTGGTGAATCCCATGACATTAGATCAAAACAATGCACTTCATACATAGCTGCCAAGACTCTATCCAGCACAAACATGCAATACGTAGTGTACTCAAAAAACATAACACCATTCTTAACCAACAACCACCACACACCACTCAACACATTTCACATGTTCTAAATGTCCCCATCACTACCTCTCCACCACCTCCAGGCAACACTACACCCCCACCAAACTCACAACTCAATGAAGACCTCATTTAAACACTTCTTGCGGGCATGATAATATAATGGAAAAGACTCTGGACCAATTCTTCAATAAACTCATGACATAGCTAGTCCAACCCATCCCCGGGGCTGACACACGCGCTCCACATCCTCGGCTACAGACAGTGACACCCAAACACACCCAATCATAGGAAGCATACAAAGGACAGTGGAACAGATGATAGAAAACCCTTTCAATAAATATTTAGGAACACTCACATCACCCCTCCTGTTGACCACAACACAACCACACTCACTCAAATAATCACATTACCAGTTGGGATATACAGTCTGTAGTGACTCCAAGAGTGCAATTCAAACAATTACATACTCTAACAATGTGCAAAGAGTTTGTTTACCCATGCCCTCAACTTCTTCATCGAACATCGATAGAGGTTATGACACCTCTATCCAATGGGTCCCAGTGCATTGTGGTATACTCCATTATAAACTTGTAGATCAACTGGCCAAAGTGATGCACAGCATGCCTTACATTACCCAATTCCTCACATAGCACGTAAAGGAGCTTTCAAAGATACATCACCCAAGATTTTGTAATGAAATGAAAAATGTCATGCTCACCTTTGTACTATGGGTCCATAAAAAGAAATGAGAAACTTGGAAACATGTTAGATAAAAAAGCAGAAAACTGATGTAACGATGACCAGAATAAGGCTGTGACACACCAAACTGGCAGCACACAACTCTGTACAAAACAGTCATAACAAACTCTGCATCCACCGTCTTATGCCAGAAACAATTGAACACTATCTCCTTCACTATTTCCGACATCATAGTGCCCGAGTAACTTCAAACAAGTATTTATTGCAACTTAAAAACCCTTTACCATCGAGCACATATTAGGAGAAGGTGACTTCTTGTTACATGAAAAATATCAAATAGTCAAAGCACTGGCTAAATATCTCCAGTTGGCAAACAAATTGGGCCACACTTGACCTGTGCCACATTTATACCTGGTGCCACTAGCAGCCAAACACAGAAAACAACTACCTCACCGCAGCACCAAGGATCAACTGATGCCATAAACACAACATCCCACCTTATAGTGCAGCAAGTTTCCCTCTAACACATGCCTCTGTTTTTAGTCACTGCACCTCTATCTACAGCACAAGGAAATAAATGCTTTTGAAACCTTGTCATTCTCAACATAAACACGTCTCCCAACATTTGTACTTATGCAGTCATCGATGGATAAATCCTTCATGCAAACTGCACATTTCCATCAAGAAGAAGAAGAAGAAAAAAAAGAAGGGTTTCTCGCTTGTTTCCAGTGCATAAAATGGGATTGTGTGGATCTTCGGTTCATTCTGAATTTGTCCCGTCTGAACTGCTGGATTTGTTGCCCCCTCCTTTCGGATGACGACTCTGTCCCAGGTCCGGCTTCTCTAGGAGCCGGGTTCTTAGATGGTGTCTCTGGACCTGGACCTGAATAATATACATGTGGAAAATACTGGAGTGCCAGGTCCCAAATCTACACAATAAAATAGCAACGTACTGGAGTGAACGATATGGAAGAAAATGCAGAATAGAACCAGTGAAGAGCAGGGGTGCCATAGGCACAATCAGAAAACACTGTATAAACATCAGAGGTCCATGGTTGTTCAACATCCTCCAAGTGAGCATAAGAAATATTGCCAGAACAACCGTGAACATCTTCAAGAGAAAACTAGATCGTTTTCTCCAAGGAGTACTGGACCAACCGGGCTGTGGTGGATATGTGGGCCTGCAGGCCAATCCAAGCCTAGTGGACCAAACTCTCACAAGTCAAGTCTGGCCTCTGGCCGGGCTTGGGGAGCAGAAGAACTCCCAGAACTCCGTCAAGCAGGTATCAAGCAGACCTCCGGGACGTGTATTGGCACGTCCCTATTCATCCAGGGTTCAGGGACTGGTTAGGTCTTGTGGTGGGGCGGCAGGCTTACAGCTTTTGTTGCCTTCCCTTTGGGCTGAATCTGGCACCTTGCATTTTCACGTGTCTTACCCGAGTCGTGGTGGCCCGTGTGCATCTGGTAGGTGTTCGGATGTTGGCCTACCTTGATGGCTGGTTGGTGTGGGTTCCCAGCCAGTCTGCTTGTCTGCTAGCGAGGGGTTTGTTTTTTTTCCCAGCTCGCCACGTTTGTATTCCTGGTGAACTGGAGGAAGTCCCATTTGGTTTCGTCCCAGGTTCGAACGTAGTTGGGCCTGGTCTGGGATTCTCTGTCAAAATCCATGCCTCTCCCTCCGGTTGCAGTTCAGACTTCGCCTGTTCCTGAGGGGGTCTGGGTTACTCGGCGGTTACTCAAGTAGCTGTGTGGGAGTCTGAATTTTGCCGTGCTGGTTTACCCGCTGGGTCGGGTTTGGGTTTGGCGCCTGTTCTGGTTCCTTTGGGGCCGTCCCTGCCACCACTCTCCCGATCACTGGGTTTGCTCTTCGGGGGCCTTGCGTTGGCTGGGGGCTTTGCGTTGGTTGCTGTGTCTCCGGCTTCCTCTTCGGATTTTTCGGGGTTCAGTGCCTTGGCGCCTTCCGGAACCCTCACTTGATGTGTTCACGGACACCTCGTCTCTTGACTGGGGCTTTGAGACCCGTGTTCACTATCAGGAGATAGGGATATTTAACCACTGCACTGCACATAGCGCCTTGATGAGCTTAATCGAGGGTGCACAGAGTGCCATGTGGCTTTATAGGTATAGGAAGAGATTCAAGAGCTTGACATTCATGCAAAATTTAGATCACTGGCAACTGTGAGACAGCCCCATTCCAAGCACAGACAAACAACAGCAAACTTGGCAAAATGGCAGTAAAGAAACTAATTTGTGGTCACTCCAACAAAACCTTGAAGACAAAGACAATGGGAATTGAATGTTATATGTAAGAATAGATTTCATTCGGCTTGAACAGAAGTGAGCAACAACACCGGCCTGAAAACTGGTCATTTACTCTGGGTATGCAACAATGACTTGCCAACTTGGCATATACTAAAGAAAAAATTATAGATATCATGACTCATGACCGAAAAAATTCATTCATTGAAAGGCTATCAGACATCCAGAAAGAGTGGGAAACAAATAATAAGAGACCAGGAGCTGAGGCTATAGACAGGGAGGAAAGTGAAACAAAAGTTGTTATTCAGGAAGTTGTAAATTCTGATTCAGTATGCACAGATACAGATAACAGTAGACTAGGAATATGTAACATCTTGAGGTTATCTTGAGATCTTGAGGTTATCTTGAGATGATTTCGGGGCTTCCCGCCAAACACACACCGAAACTACGACGTTGGTACAACGTTCGAACCAGTTTTAACACCTCCTAACCAGTTGTAACAACCAATATAGCAAGTTGTAACAACGTTCTAATACGTCATAAACACGTTAAGCCAAGATGTGACAACTTTATTACAAGTTGTAACAAGCGGAAAATAGAGACAGTTGCGGTTTGTGTTTCCATGGTTTAGTGTCCCCGCGGCCTGGTCCTCGACCAGGCCTCCACCCCCAGGAAGCAGCCCGTGACAACTGACTAACACCCAGGTACCTATTTTACTGCTAGGTAACAGGGGCATAGGGTGAAAGAAACTTTGCCCATTGTTTCTCGCCGGCGCCTGGGATTGAACCCAGGACCACAGGATCACAAGTCCAGCGTGCTGTCCGCTCGGCCGACCGGCTCCCTACAGACAGCACTGAAAGTGCAGTATTTACAGAAACTTCATTTTCCCGATAGAGACAGGCCAGAATAACAGACACATGCAAATTCTATGTAAAGGGCATTTGCAGACATAAACATTCTGGAAATAGAAAGGGACTAGAATGCAGCTACCAACATCCCCGAAAATGTTTAAATATGCTTAGGAAAGGAAAGTGTCGATTTGGATCAACATACAGGTTTTTCATCCTGACATGTGCAAAACATCACTCGAGGACAGAAAATGCTATGACCTCAGCTGCCCATACTTTCATGTGAAAGGCATGGAATGCTACATAAACAGTGGCAAGCAAGATAATAGATTTGGAGAAAACTTAAATAATTTTTTATACCAAGATGAAAGAGATTTCAAAATGGAGAACATAGAGAATGCATGGAACTGGATGACAGACCCACTTGCATACCAGAAGCACAGATACAATTAGCTGAAAATGAACCTCATTGAAGCGAAACATCTAAATGGGAATAGAAATGAAGAGAAAGGAATTCTTTTTTCTACAGAGTGTCAGGGACTGGAAAGCTTGTGAAATGGTACATAAAGACAAAGCAACAAAATCATTAAAGGAAGGGGGTGTAAAGAACAAAGGGAAGGGGAACATGTTCCTGAAAATAGTATATACCAACATAGATGGAGTGAGATGGAAAATATTGGAGTTGAAGGATATAATTCAGCTCAAAGTCCCAGATATTGTCGCATTAACAAAGACGAAACTATTTTAGAAAGAAAATATTTTAAATGAGGTCGTATTTCCAAGGGGCTACTCAGTTTGGAGACGTGACAGGAAAACTGGGAAGGGGGGAAGAGTGGCTCTGCTGGTGAAAGAACACCTGAAGGGGCCAAATGGGGAAAATATGCCAAAAATTAAAACTCGTTCAATTTCACTCAAACTTTTTTGATGAGTTGTATATGAAAAGGGTTTCATCTGGTCCAAGTCTCAGCATCGTAGCATAAATAGGAAGGGAGAAAAAAATATTCAATTATGTGTCAAAAAATTTCCAAAATGGTAAAAAATGATTATCAAACACAAGTGTCAACTGAAATGATGTCTATGACTCTCAGCTATCACAATAGCATACTGTATATTAAAAAAAATTATAATTAGTTTTATTAAAAAAAATTTAGTTAAAAAAACATTATTTTTCTTATTTGTTTATCGGACGATTTGCGTGAAACTTGTACACCTGACTGCACGTAAGCCTATCTGTAAGGGTGCCAATTTTAGAGGAAATTGGTTGATATCAACCTCAGCCATAGATGGTAGCACCTTAGACTTTAATATTTCAATGATTTATTTTTCAAGTAACATAAACGACATGCAACTCTTTCATTTTTATTCAATTTACATGAAACTTACTCCTTATATGTAAAGTTTATGTCTCTAAAATCTGGGGCCGTTTTGTTTCCCTATGTTCATTTATTGCTTTTATAATAGCAATATACATGATATATTTGCATAATTTTTGGGGGGAACTTTGACTATTTGTATTAGGAAAACTAAAGATGTTTTGTAAAATCCCCGGCTACAGATCCTTTATTATATGCTAATGTGTCAGAAAAGTGTCATAGGATGATTATATCTGAAAGGTGTGGTTGTTTCAAGTCGCGTTGAAATGTGTAATATTCGTTGAAAAAAACAAAATTAAATCTCCCTTTCTATTTAGGTTGCAGTACTGAAACTTGGAACAATTGCAGCCCTTTTCATATACAACTAGTCAAAAATTTTTGGTTGACATTGAACAACTTTCCTGTTCCAATTCAAATGGCCCCCTGAAGGTAAGAGAGTTAATAATTGAAACCCTCGAGATATTGACATAATGGGATGGGAGGTCTGTAATCAAGATGATAAGCTGATAATTTTAAATACCTACAGCCCACCCAGCAAGCAACACATGGGCAAAGGAAGAACTGAATGACAAACGAGAGGGCCTCATAATGGTCATGAGAAAGATTATGGTAAGAGCTGACAAAGATAAATCCCAATTGTTGGTACTGGGAGACTTCAACTTTAAGGCTATAGATTGGGAGGCCTATGAGGCAAGAACAGAGGACATTTGGACAAGCAGATTTGTAAACCTCATTTTGGAGACATTTATGTATCAACACGTCAAGCAGGCCACAAGAATGAGGGTAGGGGATGTTCCGTCAGTACTGGATCTAGCATTCACCAGAAAAGAAGAGGAGGTATTTGACATCCAGTACCTTCCTCCCTTGGGAAAGAGTGATCACATGCTCTTGGACATTAAATATGCTATGCAATATAATCTAGTAGAGAATGAGGACATTGAAACAGTTGTTAAACTCGATTTCAAGAGAGGACGCTATGGGGAACTTAGAATTTTTTTTCATGGGTATAATTGGACAGACTTGTTGCTAGGCAAGGAAGTAAATGAGATATATGCAACTTTTGCAAAATATACGATGAAGGCACACATACATTCATACCAAAACAGAGATGCAGATCTAGGAACAGGGTTGGTTTAACAGAAATTGCGAGAGGGACAGAGATCAAAAGATACAAGCATGGAATCATTATAGGAAGAGGCCAGACCCCCAAACATACCAGTGATACAAAGATTTCTGAGACCTGGAACTTCAAGAACAAGAGGTCATAGATTTAAACTAAGTAAGCAAAGATGCCGAAGTAATATAAGAAAATTCACTTACGCAAACAGAGTGGTAGACGGTTGGAGCAAGTTAGGTGAGAAGGTGGTGTAGGCCAAAACAGTCAGTAGTTTCAAAGCGTTATATGACAAAGAATGCTGGGTAGACAGGACACCATGAGCGTAGCTCTCATCCTGTAATTACACTTAGGTAATTACAATCACAACAGAGCTACAACTACAAACAGCAGCACCCCAACAATCAGCACTGGTCAGAACAAACGCTATGTGCCCACGCAGATGGACCTACCAGAAAATCTCCCAGTCAAACCACCTCAAATAGAGTAACCTCATTCATCTTTACCACATACCAAGGACAAAACAATAGCAAAAATCAAAATACCATTCATAAATGTCCTCACTGAGTCCATGCCAGTGTTTGTAGTTTTCAGAGGAACCCATCATGGAATTCTTGGAGATTCGTGATTGGTAAATAGGTCCATGGATACCTTATACCTTGAGTGCTTCCGGGCTTATCGTCCCCGCGGCCCGGTCATCGACCAGGCCTCCTGGTTGCTGGACTGATCAACCAGGCTGTTGGACGCGGCTGCTCGCAGCCTGACGTATGAGTCACAGCCTGTTTGATCAGGTATCCTTTGGAGGTGCTTATCCAGTTCTCTCTTGAACACTGTGAGGGTTTTGCCAGTTATGTCCCTTATGTGTAGTGGAAGCGTGTTGAACAGTCTCGGGCCTCTGATGTTGATAGAGTTCTCTCTCAGAGTACCAGTTGCACCTCTGCTTTTCAACGGGGGTATTCTGCACATCCTGCCATGTCTTCTGGTCTCATGTGATGTTATTTCTGTGTGCAGGTTGGGACCAGCCCCTCTAATATTTTCCACGTGTAATTATTATGTATCTCTCCCGCCTGCGCTCAAGGGAATACAGATTTAGGCTCTTTAGTCGGTCCCAATAGTTTAGATGTTTTACCGAGTGGATTCTAGCAGTAAAGGATCTCTGCACGCTCTCCAGGTCAGCAATTTCCCAGCAGTGAAAGGGGCTGTCATTGTGCAGCAGTCTCCACTCTAGAGAGCACAAGCGTTTTGAAAAGTGTCATCATCGGTATAGCATCTCTAGTGTGAAAAGTTCTTGTTATCCAACCTGTCATTTTTCTTGCAGTTGTGACGGCTACTTTATTGTGTTCTTTAAAGGTAAGGTCTTCCGACATGAGTACACCCAGATCCTTTACATTGCCTTTTCGTTCTATGTTATGATTTGCCTGAGTTTTGTACGTGGTTTCCGTTTTATATTTTCATTTTTTCCATAGCGCATGAGCTGGAACTTGTCTTCGTTAAACACCATATTATTTTCTGTAGCCCATAGAAAGACCTGATCTACATCTGACTGGAGGTTCGCCGTGTCCTCTATGTTGCCTACTCTCATGAAGATCCTAGTGTCATCTGCAAAGGATGATACAGTGCTATAGGTTGTGTTCTTGTCTATGTCCGATATAAGGATGAAAAAGTACTGGAGCAAGCACAGTACCCTGGGGGACTGAGCTCTTAACGGATGGGGTTGGATTTTATTTTGTTGACTATTACACATTGGGTTCTGTTGGTCAGGAAATTGTAGATCCATCTGCCTACTTTTCCGGTAATTCCTTTTGAGCGCATTTTATGGGCAATAACACCATGGTCACATTTATCAAAAGCTTTTGCGAAATCTGTGTAAATTATCAGCGTTTTGTTTGTCTTCCATAGCATCTAATGCCATATCATAGTGGTCCAGCAACTGCGACAGGCAAGAGCGCCCTGTTCTGAAACCATGTTGTCCGGGTTATGGAGATGCTGTGATTCCATGTATTTTGTGATCTTACTTCTTAGCACTCTCTCAAAAATTTTTATGATGTGCGATGTTAGTGCTATCGGTCTGTAATTTTTTGCCTCTGCCTTATTTCCTCCTTTATGAAGTGGTGCTATCTCTGCTGTTTTTAGTATATCAGGAATAACGCCAGTATCTAGGCTTTGTCTCCACAGAATGTGAAGGGCCTGCGATAGTGGTTTTTTACAGTTCTTGATGAATATGGAGTTCCAAGAATCCGGGCCTGGTGCGAGTGCATAGGCATACTGTTTATGGCTTCTTCAAAATCCAGTGGGGATAGGGTGACGTCTGATATATGATTTGATGTTGGTATCATATCCATGAAAATTCATTTGGTTATCGATCTTTAGTGCGTTTAATGGCTCGCTGAAGACAGAGTCGTATTGCTTCCTCAGTAGCTCGCTCATTTCTTTGTTGTCATCGGTGAAAGTTCCATCTTCCTTTCGCAGGGCCCGATACTAGATGTGGTTTTTGATCTTGATTTTGCATAGGAGAAAAATATTTCGGGTTTCTCTCTATTTCACTGATGGCCTTTTGCTCTCTTTCCCTCTCCTGCGTTTTGTATGATTCTTGTAGCTTGAGTTCAATTTTCCTATTTCGCTACCTAACCTTCTTCGCCGTTCCTGAGATAGGGTGCGACTCTCAAGTTGTACCGCGATTCGTTTTCTTCGCCTATAGGGAACGACGTTCTCGTTCCAATCTGCATCTCTTCCTCTTTTTTCTTAGGGGGATGCGGTTTGTACATATTTCTAGTGCTACTGAGCTTATTTTTTCCAGGCACTGGTTCAGGTTCGCATTTCCTAGCTGTTCTTCCCAGTTTATTTCTGTGAAGTCCTGGTTTATTTGCTCCCAGTTTATCTGTTTATTATTGAAGTTGAATTTGCTGAAATCTCCTCCACCGGGAATCTGGACTGGTTTTGAAGGTCTATTCCCCATGGTTGTCATAACTTCAATTAAGTTGTGATCTGAGTAACAGGTATTTGTAATCATTATGTTCCTGATCAATTCATCATTATTAGTGAAAATGAGGTCCAGCGTGTTCTCCTTCCTGGTTGGTTCTACTATTTGCTGGTTTAAGGCAAACCTGTCGCACATCCGTAGCAGGTCATTTGCATGTGCCTGTTCATTAAGGCTACTTCCTGGTATTCTTTCTGATATTACTGTATTAGCCAGGTGCTTCCATTTCAGGTGCCGTAGGTTGAAGTCCCCAAGCAGATGATGTTCGGAGCTGGATTTGTGAGGTTTTCCAAGCAGTGTCTACTTTCATTAGTTGGTCTTTAAACTGCTGAGGGTTTGCCTCCGGTGACTTATATACAAGGACAATAACTACATTTATATCTCTATTTTGATTATCAGCACTTCCACCATATCATTTGAGGTGTTTAGCAGCTCAGTACAGATGAGTGTGTCTTTGATGTATAGGCTGACCCCACCCTGAAGCCGGTGTTTTCCTATCACATCTGAAANCTTGACAAGGTACGGGCTCCATGCGGGGCTGCATACTCCAGGATTGGTCTTACATATGTGTGTACAAGATTCTGAATGATTCCTTACACAGGTTCCTGAACGCTGTTCTGATGTTAGCCAGCCTCGCATATGCCGCAGATGTTATCCTTTTATGTGGGCTTCAGGAGACAGGTTTGGTGTGATATCAACTCCTAGATCTTTCTCTCTGTCCGTTTCATTAAGTACTTCATCTCCTATTCTGTATCCTGTGTCTGGCCTCCTGTTTCCACTGCCTAGTTTCATTACTTTGCATTTACTCGGGTTGAACTTCAACAGCCATTTGTTGGACCATTCACTCAGTCTGTCTAGGTCGTCTTGTAGCCTCCTACTATCGTCCTCAGTTTCAATCCTCCTCATAATTTTTGCATCATCGGCAAACATTGAGAGAAACGATTCTATACCCTCTGGGAGATCATTTACATATATCAGAAACAGTATAGGTCCAAGGACTGACCCCTGCGGGACTCCACTCGTAACGTCTCGCCAATCTGAGACCTCACCCCTCACACTGACTCTTTGTCTCCTGTTGGTTAGGTACTCCTGTATCCAACGGAGTACCTTCCCTTTCACTCCAGCCTGCATCTCCAGCTTTTTCACTAGCCTCTTGTGTGGCACTGTATCAAAGGCTTTCTGACAATCCAAAATATGCAGTCTGCCCACCCTTCTCTTTCTTGCCTTATTTTTGTAGCATGGTCGTAGAATTCAAGTAACCCTGTGAGGCAGGACCTGCCATCCCTGAACCCATGTTGATGCTGTGTTACAAAGTTCCTTCGCTCCAGGTGTTCCACTAGCTTTCTTCGCACAATCTTCTCCATCAGCTTGCATGGTATGCAGGTTAGGGACACTGGCCTGTAATTCAGTGCCTCCTGTCTATCCCCTTTCTTGTATATCGGGACTACATTAGCTGCTTTCCAAATTTCTGGCAGTTCCCCTGTTGCCAGAGATTTGTTATACACTATGGAGAGTGGTAGGCACAGTTCTTCTGCTCCTTCCTTAAGTATCCAAGGAGAGATTCCATCTGGGCCTATAGCCTTTGTCACATCCAACTCTAGTAAACACTTTCTTACTTCCCCGCTTGTAATCTCAAACTCTTCCAGTGGGTGCGCTTGGGCGTGGTCGAAACGATGACGACCCTCAGGTGGGTTTCCCGCCTGTTTCCAGTTCCGAAATGGGACTGTGTGGATCTGCGGTTCATTCTGGACTTGTCCCGTCTGAACCCTTGGGTTTCTTGTCCCTTCTTTCGGATGAACACTCTGTCCCAGGTCCAGCTTCTGTTGGAGCCAGGTGCTTGGATGGTGTCCCTGGACATCAAGGAGGCGTATTGGCACGTCCCTATTCATCTGAGGTTCAGGGACTGGCTCGGTTTTGTTGTGGGGCGATGGTGCTACTGCTTTCGTTGTCTCCCTTTCAGGTTGAATCTGGCACCTCGCGTGTTCACACACCTTACCCGGGTCATGGTGGCCCGTCTGCATCTGTTAGGTGTTTGGGTGTTGGCTTACCTCGACGACTGGCTGATTTGGGCTACCAGTCGGTCCGCATGTCTGCTCGCCAGGGATTTGGTACTTTCCCAGCTTGCCGGGTTCGAGTTCCTGGTAAACTGGCGGAAGTCCCGTCTGGTTCCCTCCCAGGTTCGGTCCTGGCTGGGTTTTGTGTAGGACTCTCAGACCGCTTCCTTGTCTCTTCCTCCGGAGTCTCTCCTTCAGCTGCAGTCTCACCTGTGTCTGTTTCTGGGGGCTCCCCCGGGTCACCCGGAGGGTGCTTGAGGGTCTGTGCGGGAGCCTGAACTTCGCGATGTTGGTCTACACGCCAGGTCGGGTATGGCTTTGTCGGCTGTTCTGGTTCTTTTGGGGCTGTCCCTACCGCCTCTCTCACGATCGCTGGGTTTACCCCCCGGGGACTTTGTGTTGGCTGCTGCGGCGTCGGCTTCCTCTTCAGGTTTTTTTGGGTTCAGTGCCTTGGCGCCTTCCCGAGCCCTCACTCGATGTGTTGTCTCTCGGCT
This sequence comes from Procambarus virginalis, assembly GCA_020271785.1. Taxonomy (NCBI): domain Eukaryota; kingdom Metazoa; phylum Arthropoda; class Malacostraca; order Decapoda; family Cambaridae; genus Procambarus; species Procambarus virginalis. The sequence continues at coordinate 62,630,357 of WNGS01164858.1, forward strand.
GGGGCTTTGTGACCAGTGCTCACCAGACCAGCCAGGGGCGGTGGGGTCCGTCCTTCTGTCGGGTCCACAGCACGGTGCGGGAGTTTGCGGAGGTGTGGTTTGCGCTTCGATGGGTTCGGGTCGCCTGCGGATCGACGATCCGGCTCCATTTGGACTGCTCCCCGGTGGTTCGTTGCTTGGCCCGAGGAGGTTCGATGCGGTCCTTGGATCTTTGGGGTTGGTCGCTTCGGGTGACTCGTCTGCTGAGTTCTTGGGGTTTGGCTCTCCTGGCGGTTCACGTCCGGGGGGTGTTCAACGTCCTGGCTCATTCCTCTGTCCACGGAGTGGACGGTCGATGCTGACTCCTTCAGTTGGCTCTGCCAGATGTTCGGGCGCCTGAAGGTGGACCTCTTCACGTCGGTGTGGTCAAGGCGTCTTCTGGCTTATGTGGCATCCTTCCCCGACTGTGAGGCTGTCGGGATCGACGCCTTTCAGCAGGAATGGTCGAGGTGGGGGTTCCTGTACCTCTTTCCCCCGGTTCAGCTGTTGCTCCAGGTCCAGCTGTTGCTCCAGGTCCTGGCTCGCTTGGAGACTTACCAGGGGGCGAGTAGTTCTCTTGGCTCCATGGTGACCAGCCCAGCTATAGTTTCAGGAGCTGCTTGCCCAGTGTCTGAACCCGGAGGTTTTTCCGCGGCTCCGCCTCTTTCAGGAGCTGCTTGCCCAGTGTCTGAACCCGGAAGTTTTTCCGCGGCTCTGCCTCTTTCAGGAGATTGGCCCGGTCCAGTACGAGACTGGTTTGCTCTTCTCCGCGAGTCTTCGCGTTTGGTGTTTTTGACTCGTGTTTATTACCATCTCTATGATGATCAGGTGGCTTCCTTGTTGGTTTCCCACCTGCAGGCTTCCTCTTGGCGGCAGTATGAAGTATCCTGGCGGTCCTTCCAGTTATTTTTGTCCTTTCATTGTTGCTCTTCGCTTTCAGTTCGGGTGGTGTTGTCCTTTCTCTCTTGGTTGTTCCCAGAACATCATCTTATGCCTAATACTGTCGCCTCGTATTGTGCGATGCTGGTGGAGCCGTTGCAGTTAGCTTTCATTATCGATGTTACTTCTGCGCCGTTTCACAAGCTGTCTCGTGCTGTCTCGTCTGAGCCATCCTGGTCTTTGGACAGATTGCTCTCCTATCCTTCTTCTCCTCGGTTTGTTGTGGCCACTTCGGTCCAGGATTGGTTTGCTAAAGCTCTTTTTCTATTGGCATTGGTCTCTGGGGATTGTGTGGCAGAGCTTCATGCTCATCTCAGGTGCAGAGGTTTTTGCTCCTTTGGTCATGGTCATAGGTATGTTCGTCTGCAGCCGTCTCCCTCTTTTCTGGCGAAGAATGAGACTGTTGCTTTCCGGAGGGGTCCTTGGGTTGTTGATGCTTGGTTTGTCAGGCCGGGGGTTCACCATGTGTTTTGTCCGGTTGCAGCCCTCCGCCGTTATCTGCGCACCATGGCTTCTGTGTCCGGGGACGCGCTTTGGGTTGATCCAGTTTCCCTTCTTCCCTGTTCGTAGGTTTGGGTCTCTCAGGTTGTCCACAGGGTTATTAAATCCAGCCAGCCTGCGGTCTATCCCCATGCCCATGACGTTCGTAAGTTTGTTGCTCTTGCTGCCGTCTTTGGCAATATGTCTTGGATTGACATTCGGGCACTGGGTTTTTGGCGGTCGAACAGGGTCCTGGCTGCACGCTACCTTGTGACCGTTCCTGGGCCCAGTCGGGCCTATGTTCTCAGTATGTCAGCGGTTGCAGTCCATTGGCTCGACTTTGAGTTGTGGAGTGGAGTACCAACCCCCTCCCAGGTAGGTCCCCATTTTCTTTTGTAGTCTTTAGTGAAGTAGCTCTGGGGAGCCGTAGGGGCTCCCCCAGAAAACCAACGTTGAATGTACTGAAACGCCATTTTCTGGGTGAGTCCCAGAGGCTCCCCTGCAACCCTCCCTCCCTCTGGTCGGCATTTTTTTCGCGATTTTTTATATCCAGCCTCAGAACTGGGGCTCCCCCTTCTCACTCCCGGTGAAGGGGGAGCTGCACAGACATGTGGCGCGGCTTGTGTGACGTCATGCTTGTTTGCTCGTTTTTCTTTTGGGGAGTTCTGCCCACTCGTTTGACGATTTTCGTTGTTAACCAGAATAGGGGGTTTGTTTTGTGGCGCTTACCTTTCTGGGTACCTGTCTCGGTCGATGGCAAATATAGAATGCTCCAAATCACATGTGCATTTCTATGGGCCATTGCTCCCCGTGCCTCTGTGAGGGGGGGGGGTCAGGTTCTGGCTCGTGGTCCCCAGTAGGCAAGAACTCCACCCACATCGACTGATGCAAAATAGTTAGGGTATCCATATGAGCCATGGATAGCTCCGGGGAGTCTCCGGGACTCACCCAGAAAATGACGTTTCATTACATTCAATGCTGGTTTTATTAAACACTAAAAAATATGTTATTTTACATTTAAAGTCTATAAGATTACTTTTATATTAATTTAATTTAGGGAGTATTGGCTTACCTGCAGTGCTGTATTAGAAGGCAAAAAGACTTATGATTACAACTCACACTAGTATTATCCAAGTATGATATAGGCTGGTTGAAGAGAGCACAAGATGTTAGCAATGCTGTAGAGAAACACCAATATGAGAGTAGATTGTTTTATAAAATATTTTGCCTGTAAGAACTAGAAAATCTGAGATACATGTATGTAGTGCTTATAAAGAGGCAAACAAAAGAGAAAGTGGTGAGGTCAGGCAAGTGAAGGTGGGGTGCACTCTCGCATGACATTGATTAATTTTCTTTTTTTAATTTAGCATAGGCATAACAATAATGAATTTCCCATGTTTCTTTGTAATAGTGAAGTTGTCTTTAATGGCTGCAGATATTGTACCTTTTCTTCTAAGGTTTCTTTGATGATACTGTTTTGCATCCCTGAAGTTCATAAGTTGTTGCTCTTGGTTCTTGTGTGTGACACAAGTGTTATGGTGTTATTGACATGGCTGCAATATGTGTACATTCATAAATCCTTGCATCAAAGTTTAAGAATGATTTGCCTGTTTATTTATATTATATATATATATATATATATATATTATATATATATATATATTATATATATATATATATATATATATAATATATATATATTATTATATATATATTTTTGTCATAATTATTGCAGGGTATAGTGTAAAACCCTTCAGTGGTGATCTTGCTATCGTAGTTCTGCTTCCCATCAAGGTGTAGATTGTAGTGGATGTTTAGTACACAGCTCCTATATTGTCTGTATTACATGTGTCAGTAGTGACGATTGGTGTCGGAAGAATGAGCGATCACTTTAGTTTAATTTTGTTTCACAATTTTCTTAGGTAGACAATAAAAGATAGTGAAATGCTAAGCTTCAAAATTTATAAGGTGCCTTTCTGCAAGAATACATCCTTGATTTAACTTTTGTCATAATAATAGGATGAAATGGGGCATAGTGATTGGATTCTTTGTCCGGGCCTATTGGAATTGTAGCTAACAGTTCCTTGAAGGTGAGTGCCAGTGCATCCCCAATTCCTTCCTAAACCTTCAATGCCCTATAGTTTTGTACAGTAATTTATTAAGGAATAAGAATGTGGGCAACAGATGATAAAGAGTAACACAAACCAAAAACAGCCAGAGTAATGACTAATTCTCCCAGAATTAGTCTTGGGAGAATTAGTAATGAATAATACTAAATATGAATAACCCAATAATGAATACCATCATTGGAAGCAGGGTATTCATTCGCAAGGTAACCACAAGATAAGGAAAGCAGAACTAATAAGGTCACCAGCGCAGTGATTTACACTATACCCTGTAATAACTGTAATAAAGTATACTCTATGTAGGTGAAACATACTGGAACTTAGATATGAGGATTTACAAAAATATATTTGATTGTCATGTTGGCAACACCAACAATGCTTCCTACACACAATGATTGGGGAGCAACCTTTCAACAACTTTGGCAAATCTAAACTCAAGTCACTGAGGAAAATTTCTGAAATGCAATCCCTCTTAAATTATAGAGCTCCAAAATATATATGGTAACTTAACTTTACCAACCTTCGCCATGATCAACCAGGCTGTGACTTATATGTCATGCTGTGACCAACCGTGTTGAACACCCTGATTGATCAGAGCACCAACCTGGTCAAAGACCAGGCAATGGGAACGTTGATCCTTGGAATCGTTGACAGGTATACAACAGGTATACTTGTCCTCACCCCATCCCTACTACCCATCAGCTTCTCTTAAACTTGATGAAGCCCCTACAAGCATATATATATATATATATAATATATATATATATATTTATATATAATATATATATATATATATATATATATACATACACCACACACACACACACACACACACACACACATAAAGTATAACTAAGAATTGTTCATGACTTTTGTTAGGCCAAAGCTAGAATATGCAGCTGTTGTTTGGTGCCTATCTTAAGAAGCACATCAACAAACTGGAAAAGGTGCAAAGACATGCTACTAAGTGGCTCCCAGAACTGAAGGGTAAGAGCTACGAGGAAAGGTTAGAAGCATTAAATATGCCAAAACTAGAAGACAGAAGAAAAAGAGGTGATATGATCACTACATACAAAATAGTAACAGGAATTGATAAAATCGACAGGAAAGATTTCCTGAGACCTGGAGCTTCAAGAACAAGAGGTCATAGATATAAACTGGCTAAACACAGATGCCGAAGAAATATAAGAAAATTCACTTTTGCAAACAGAGTGGTAGACGGTTGGAACAAGTTGGGGAGAAGGTGGTGGAGGCCAAGACCGTCAGTAGTTTCAAAGCGTTATATGACAAGAGTGCTGGGAAGACGGGACACCCACGAGCGTAGCTCTCATCCTGTAACTACACTTAGGTAATTACACTTAGGTAATTACACACACACACACACCACACACCACACACCACAACCCACACACACCACAA